>ML779103.1:1120448-1131975 GCA_009831015.1 Picea engelmannii | reverse complement strand
TTGATCTTCACACCCTGACGCTATTCAGACTGTAATATTTTTGAAGAGATCTTCCATTAATAAAAAGGAGGCACTTTTACAGGATTCTTGTGTGTATTCACTGGTGATGTTTTCTCTCTAAGTTGAATGTTATTCTTTCTTTGTGATCATCTTGTTTTCTAATTCTAATCTTTAAGAGTAACGAATGTTGCAGGATTTATCTCATATACCCTGTTTCTGACTCGAAATATTTTAGTGTTTGTCTTCTGGTATTTTCAATAAAGGAATTCTTAACTGCTTCTTTGTTGGAGTTATCTTTCTCACCTCTTCTGTTCATCATCATTTAAGCTACTAAAGGATCCAGTGATTATATTATCTCGCCCTGTGAAAGCTTTTCCTTTGCGTTTCTGGTTTGTATTTCATATTTTATTAAACGCAGACCCCATAGCCCAATGGATGTGTAGACTGTCTCAACCAATTCAAAAAACACCTTGACAACAAAACCTACCTATTTCTTTACCTAGCCTAATATATAAAATTGGAAACATAGTTGAATCGTATTAGAGAGATCCCTCTCTGAAGTTGGAAGGGATAGATCCCAACTTCAAAAGTGGTTGGATAAAGTTACCTTTGTGGATTTCTTTTGTTTTCAACCTCTAGGAAATTTACCAAGTGCTAACACCACAGATAGAAAGATCAGCTGAAAAGTTAGCAAAGATACAGAAGATTGTAAAGAATGTTGGCAAACATGGTCTTCAATCCATCAAAGACATCAAAGAAAATATTGAGACAGATTGTACATCTGATTATCCTGATGCCTTCTGGACTAGAGAGAAATATTTATTAGATATCCCATACAAAGAATATTATTCTGCTAAACCTCAGAAAGCCCCGGCTAATCATATGTCACCTACAGAAGCAGAATACTGTTAGAAAGAAATCACTAAACTTTCGGAAAGGAAGTTAATAGAACCAAGTTGCAGCCCTTGGGCTTGCCCTGCATTCTATGTTAATAAGCATAGTGAGAAGAAGAGAGGAAAACCAAGGATGGTTATAAATTACAGAGCTCTCAATGATGCACTGTTACCTATTAGATTTCCTCTACCATCAAAAGACATGTTTTTCTTGAAAATTAGTAATTGTAATGTCTTTAGCAAGTTTGACTTAAAGAGTGGTTTCTAGCATATTAGAATATCTCCAAAGGACAGGTACAAAATTGCTTTGGTCATCCCACATGGATAGTCCCAGTGGAAGGAAATGCCTTTTGGTTTAAAGAATGCACCTTCCGAGTTTCAGAAAAGAATGGATGACATCTTCAAGCATTTGTCCTTTGTAATTGTTTATATTGATGATTTTTTGGTTTGTTCTTTAGACATTAAGTCGCATATTACTCATCTCAAAATATTTATGACCATTTGTTTTGACATGGATTAGTCCTGAGTAAGTCCAAACGCTGTTGGGCTAAAACAAAGATTGAGTATCTAGGATTGATACTATCTCAAGGAGCAATTGAACTACAGGAACATGTTTTGAAAAAGCTATCAGAATTTCCTGATGAAATTTTAGATACAAAGCAGCTACAGATATTCCTTGGTAGTCTTAATTATATCCACAAGTTTTACGACCATCAAGCTAAATATGTACGGGTCTTACAAAAAAGGTTAGAAGGAACTATCCCTTGGAACCAAAACATGACAAAGGTTGTACAAATTATCAAGCAGAAGATCCAAGATCTTCCACGGCTACATCTACCTAATGTCTCTTTGCTACTAATCGTTGAAATTGATGCCTCCAATGAGACATGGGCAATGGTTTTATTAAAGAAAAGAATCCCAATGAAGGAAGAAGTCTTCATTTATGCCTCTGCTTGTTTCTCAGAAGCAGAATCCAGATATCCCTCATCTCATAAAGAAATCCTTGCAATAAAGAATGGAATCAAAAGATTTAGACTGTTCTTAAAACTTGTTCATTTCACAGTTGGAACAGATTTAAAACATATGAAAGGAATGTTGTCTAATCAGCATCTTCTTGAAAAGGGAAATAATAGGATTCTAAGATGTAGTTTATGGCTTGACGGATTCGATTTTGATATTTAATCAAAGCCGGGAAAAGATAACTGTATTGCATATTTACTCACAATGGAAGCAGCCCCAGCCCCACAGGTAGTCAGAGAAATTAAAATGATGGCATCCTCTTCACAATGCATTCCTACAACTCCACCAGGATACAAATGGGTTTTGTTGTGTGACCATTGTGAATATTGTTATTGTTTTGTATGCATGGAACAATGTATAAAGATTAGTCTTGTATGTAAAGAAATCCTAGAAAAATGGATCCAATCCTATAACCATTGTATTCCTAATTCCAATTACTTTATCAGAAGCACTAGAATGTCTAGAGGAACAATAACTAGTGGTCCTATGCAAGGACAAAGATATATATATGTATATAATCCCATCTTGACTTATGCAGACTATTGTGCTATCATGAACCAAGTCAAATATACTGGTTCAAGATGGATTATTTTTTATTGTGATACTTTTCAATAGAATCAAATATGGTGGTCTGGTTGGTTTTTCATTCTTCTATGGAAATATTTTCCTAGAGATGTTTAATTCTTCGGAAGTAACAAATAAGCCTTTAAGCATTGGTTACGTTTAGAAGTTGAAGAAGCTGCACACTACAACAGGTGCTTCGTGTTCAATCTATCTTTCCAGGGCAGTGACCTATTATACACCAAGACTGAACCTCCTGATCCTCAAGGATACAAAGTTTCGATTAATTTTTACGGAGATGTATGTGTTATATAAGAAGATATGATCCCATCCTTGCAAGGGTCTCCTTTCTATAAATGTTTTAGTGGGCTCCAACCATTTTTTGACCATTATGGATCACCACCTTCTAGACAAATCAACTATTCTGACAACAGTGATGACAACGAAGATTCTTTTGAATTTGTTTCCATGCATAATATAATAAACAGAATGGAAGCATGATGGGCCTACATATTTGTAATAGTTAGATTCATGTCTATCGGGCTGACAGTGGTGTCTCGGCTGTTTTGTGGGTTCTAGTTGAACTCCACTATGTTTTACTTTATTCTGTGTGTCGCATCTTTCCATAAAAGTTGGTATGGGTCCCCGTATGGCCAAGCCTCGGAGGGATGAGATAACAGCTCGAGTCCACCAGCTGCCCCATCCACTTAAAGGAATCTTACTTTACGACTGGAAGTCACTAGTTTCCATCTACTGGTAACTTGGAAAAAGTAGTATAAATAAAGCCTCAAGACTCTCATTGAGATCATCGGGAATGAGAGGCAAGAGTCTGAGTCTAGAGTAAGAGTAGTTTGTATCCTCTTCGCTCACCTTCAGGAACTTGCGAACGAAAAAACACTGATCTCGATTGTAATCTTGTTGTGAAGTAATTATCTGTAAGTCAAGGATCTTCTTATCCATGTCATAAGAAATCTATATATGATCCTACTCTGTAAAATTGGTATCAGAGCCATGCGTGTGTTTTACATCTGAAGAAATAAAATCATTCTATTATCTGGACTATTGTTGTTTTGCGGATTCATATGTGTGAGCCATGTGTTTGGGAAAGCTCTAAATATGAGATGTGTAAATTCTACATAGCAGAAGACATGATTGATTGCTTATGAATGGTCTCTAGTCGTTGTTGTAAGACAGAAGAGAAACCAGTGAAAGCCCAGGGAGGCGTAAAGAGTTGTGTATCGTCTTTTTCCCATTGTAAGTGATAATCTTACCAACTGCTATATTTACTTACCTGTATTTATTTCGCCGAAAGTTGTAGTAGCATATTATGGATTCCCACAAGAACATTAGTCAATCATCATATGATCTATCTTCAGAAGCGAAGTTTAAGAAATCATCATGGTTCAAAAGGATTTTAAGTTCTAATTCTTCTGACCCTCTGTATAATACTCGTCTATTAGCTCAAGAGTATGAACCAGATGTAAATTGGTCTATGCCAAAAATAGAACCATCAAAAATCTATGATTTTCCCATGTTTAAGTTTAGAGCTACTACTCTAATCCATTATTGCTCTGTTAATGTCCCTCTGTCACATGGACATAATGTATATCAGATTCCTATCATTAAGCAAGAAGACATAGATTGGGGACTGTAACATGGTTACAAATATGTTCACCTCGGTTTATTACAGTTTGGTATAAATCCTTTGGTTCACCCTGGATTAGATACATCTGCTTTATGTTGTGTCTTAGACTCTAGACATAACCAGTTTAATGATGATTTTATTGGTGGCTTTCAAGCACCTCTACATAATGGCCCTATATGGTCCTCAGTCCTCCCTCGATTTCAAGTCTCTCTCACAGATCCCTTTATCTATACCCTATTGCAAGAATATATTCAGTTCTTAGGTTTTGATATGGCAACCCCCTCTGAAATTGCCCAATTACATACAAAAACCTGTCTCCAATTTGTCTCAACTACAATGCCTACACTCAATCCTAATCTCCTCAAGCGCGCTACATCCAAAATCCTGGTGGTTGGTCCCGAAAATGTCACTCCTCTTACTTTGGGTTTTTCTCAGCTTATTATCACAGATGAATGGAAAGCTGACTATCAAGCTCTCTAACCTAAATTCCATCCATCAGAGACTCAAAAGCTATCAATAGAATCAAACCCTCAAGGGACTCCTATACTAAGGATTGGTAGATCTAACTGTAGTAGGATAGACAATGTTCCTTCAAGAAAGTATGATAGACAATCATCTAGTTTACATGCCTCCTCTTCTGATTCGACAACCCAATACCCCATTTATAAACCAGTACCTGGTAAATCAGAATTGGATAACTATTTGTTACAACATAAAACTAGATCCTCAAAATGTAGATTTTGTAAATCTTGCATACCCACTTAGCTCCCTCAGAAACATTATGTTTTAGATTCAGAATCTTCTACCCCTTCATTTAAAAATTCCTCCTCTAATGTGGATCATCTCAGACAACATTCAAACTGTGTCGAATGCTTATAGATCTCAGCTCCTAGACAGATCAACATGATGTAATATCCTCTCCCAAGAGATGACAAAGGAAAAACTTCTACCCTTCCTCAAATGAATATTGGACCAGGAAACTTCACACCAACGTTCAAGAATGAATCTTTAGCAACAGACGTTGATTTTATTCAGTATAGAAAAATTGATGCTGAAAAATCAACTTTCTTTATTAGATTGCAAAATTATTCCAACTATCATTTCGTTTGCCTAGCACAAAAGCTTTATAACCTTGCCCAAGATGTTTTGCAGATTAAAGGTCATGTGAATGATATCCATTCAGACTTATAATCTATTGAGCACCATCAACAATCTTTTATTGAACAACTCAAATAGATTTCAGAGAAGCTGGATATCATCCAGTTTGCCATATAAGATTTAAAAGAATCCTTTGATAAAGAAAAAATCTCTCCTCCTCCTATTCTTTACTCTGAATTGGAAGAACAAAATTCTTTCAGATTCTTGGAGTCAACCAGTAAAAAAAAAACAACTCGCGTTGAAATAGTTGAATATTGATTCATCAAAACCACATCCAAGGATTGTGGAAATAGAATTACTAGCGTCTGAAAAGTTAGACCTAGTAAAATCCCAAATATCCCAGTTTGAACAAACTTTGCCTAAACACTCTCTTACAGCCAATAGTATAAAAGGTTTAGAAGAAGGACAAGCTTCTAATGCCCCTAGATCTTCAGAAGATGAAGCAGCAAGAAATCCATTCCAGACTGCTTGGGAAAAATGGTGTAATGCAAAGTATGGTTCAAGAAAGAAAGTGCCATTTGATCCTGCAAACTTAGAGGAGCATGCTAGTTTCAGCCGTGAAAATATAGACCCTACTCCTGTGTCTAATATAAACTACAGATCAAGAAATGAAATGATGATTATATTTCAGAAATGTCTTCCATGGGCTAAAACCCAAAAATTTATTTATAGAAATCATATAGCATAGAATGAATTGGCTTTAATACTAACATGGGGTTTCACGGGTAACTTAGGACTCTAGTGGGAAAGAGTTCCTGAATCGGATAAACTCCGAATTATGAATCATGATACCCCTGTAGTTGAACTCATTAAGGCTGTAGTTCATGAATTTTATGGTAGCTATAAGATTGACTTAGATCATTATGCTAATATGTATATGAGTCAGAAGCTATGCCATATTATCCAACTTCCAGAATTTCTATGCACAATGCAAGACATGCTTTATAGATGTCCTAATCCTAAGAATGTTTCATATCTCAGAAAATACCTCTCAGCTATGCCTGGCAAAATACCAGATCTAGTCAGAGAAAGAATAGAACAGGCAAATATTGATTTAGATGAATTATCATTAGTTGGATTGCATGAACATATCACTACCACACTCCAAAGGGAATGTATTCGTCGCAAGACCAATAATTCTGTCATGAAACAGCTTGTATTTGATTCTAGTTTGTGTGATATTTTTGTTGAGACCTATCACTTTGGTTGTTCACCAAAGAAAGGACAATCAGAGCGTTGCAAATCTGATTGCGGATGTTTTAAGTGTAAACATAGAAAATCCTTTAGACCATCTAAAGGTAAATTCCCAAAGAAATTTGGTTCCCACCGTAGCCACTCATATCCTCAAAAATCCTATTTTAAGTCCAGGCCCAAACCTACACAATCTAGCAACACCAAGTGCTATATCTGTAAAAAGCCTGGCCACTAGGCTTCACAGTGTCCTCTGCGGAAGAAAACTAAGTTTCAAAATAAGATAATGGATCTATTTTCCATAGGTTATGATCCAACGGATTGGGACTTAGTTTCTACCCGTTCAGAAGGTGAATACCTTTCCCTCACCGAGTCTGAACCTGAGACTTTTTCTCAACCCAGTTCCCCCAATTCCTCTTCAGAATATTCTGATGATTTACCCAAGTGTATGATTTTTTTAGATCTGAAAATGATGTCCACATTTGAAGAGCTTCCATCCCTTCTTCAACGTAGATCTTTTTTGCAATCAAGGTTATCTCATTTAACCCCTGGACAATTCCAAATTGCTAATCGACTATGTGTCCAACTCCAAGCCCTTGATTTCAAAATCAAAATCAATTAGCAACCAAGTGTGGTGAATGTACAACATTACTCACCTCCTGATTATGCTTTTGTCCCACGTAACTCTCATCCAACAAAATACTCTTTCCACAAAGCTGAGCCAAGTTTCCTACATCAGAGAAAATATTATGCTAACAAGCACCCAGTGAAAGTGCTTGATGATGTAGAAGAAGGTGAAGAATTGCAAGATATTAATTCGTTGGACCAAGAAACTAACACATTAGAAGCTTCTATAAAAGAGAAGGAAGTGTTGATCAAAGATATCTGGAAATCTGTAAAGCTAGAGAAAGAAGAGCTAAACTTTTTAAATAAAAAGAAATATGAGCTTTTCTAACAAGAAATAGAAGAACACACATTCTATACTCCACAGATTCCAAAAGATCAATCTTCAGAACCTACTACTCACAATTAATTGAATGGGTTTGAAGATAGATTAGTCATTGAAATCAATATCAAAGTATCAGGATATCTAACTTATACATTGGATGCTCAGTTAGATACTAGTGCTATGAATTCTTGTGCTAAGTATGGTGCAATTCCTTCTTATTTTTGGCAACCTATCAACATAGCATTAAGAGCTGTCAATAAGACTGAAATCAAAATCTAGTATTTTTCCCCAGACTTTCCAATTTTATTAAAAGGTGTAAGAGTACCAGTGAATCTCTATTATTTCGACACTGGAGCAGATGTCCTTCTAGGACAAGATTTTGTAAATAGGCGTTTACCATTTACAATAGGTGAATGTTTTGTACAGTTCACAGTTTTGGGTAAATCCATCTCCATTCCAAGCAAGTCTTCATATGAATCCAGGATAGGATCTACGAAGCCTATACCACAGATAGAAAGATCAGCTGAAAAGTTAGCAAAGATACAGAAGATTGTAAATAATGTTGACAAACATGGTCTTCAGTCCATCAAAGACATCAAAGAAAAGATTCAGATAGATTGTACATCTGATTATCCTGATGCCTTCTAGACCAGAGAGAAATATTTTGTAGAAATCCCATACAAAGAAGATTATTCTGCTAAACCTCAGAAAGCCTTGGCTAATCATATGTCACCTACAGAAGCAGAATATTGTCAGAAAGAAATCACTGAACTTTTGGAAAGGAATTTAATAGAACCAAGTTTCAACCCTTGGGCTTGCCCTGCATTCTATGTTAATAAGCATAGTGAGAAGAAGAGATTAAAACAAAGGATGGTTATAAATTATAGAGCTCTCAATGATGCACTGTTACCTATCAAATTTCCTCTACCATCAAAAGACATGTTTTTCTTGAAAATTAGTAATTGTAATGTCTTTAGCAAGTTTGACTTAAAGAGTGGTTTTTGGTACATTGGAATATCTCCAAAGGACAGGTACAAAACTGCTTTTTTCATCCCCCATGGACAGTTCCAGTGGAAGGTAATGCCTTTTGGTTTAAAGAATGCACCTTCCAAGTTTCAGAAAAGAATGGATGACATCTTCAAGCATTTGTCCTTTGTAACTGTTTATATTGATGATTTGTTGGTTTGTTCTTTAGACATTAAGTCGCATATTACTCATCTCAAAATAATTTATGACCATTTGTTTCAACATGGATTAGTCCTGAGTAAGTCCAAACTCTGTTGGGCTAAAACAAAGATTGAGTATCTAGGACTGATACTATCTCAAGGAGCAATTGAAATACATGAACATGTTTTGAAAAAGCTATCAGAATTTCCTAATGAAAGTTTAGATACAAATCAGCTACAGAGATTCCTTGGCAATCTTAATTACATCCGCCAGTTCTAGGACCATCAAGATAAAGATCTGTGGATCCTACAAAAAAGATTAAAAGGAATTATCCCTTGGAACCAAAACATGACAAAGGTTGTACAAATTATCAAGCAAAAGATCCAAGATCTTACTCGGCTACATCTACCTAATGTCTCTTTGCCACTAATCGTTGAAACTGATGCCTCCAATGAGACATGGGCAGCAGTTTTATTACAGAAAAGCAGCCCAATGAAGGAAGAAGTCTGCATTTATGCCTCTGCTTTTTTATCAGAAGAAGAATCCAGATATCCCTTGTCTCATAAAGAAATCCTTGCAGTAAAGAATGGAATCAAAAGATTTAGATTGTTCTTAAAACCTGTTCATTTCACAATTAGAACATATTTAAAACATATGAAAGGAATGTTGTCTAATCAACATTTTCTTGAACAGGGCAATAATAGGATTCTGAGATGGATTTTATGGCTTGAAGGTTTCGATTTAGATATTCAATACAAGCCAAGAAAAGATAATTGTATTGGATATTTACTCACAAGGGAAGCAACCCTAGCCCCACAGGCAGTCAAAGAAATTAAAATGATGGCATCCTCTTCACAATGCATTCCTACAGCTCCACTAGGATACAAATGGGTTTTGTTGTGTGACCATTGTGAATATTGTTATTGTTTTGTATGCATGGAACACTGTATAAATATTAGTCTTGTATGTAAAGAAATCCTAGAAAAATGGATCCAATCCTATAACTACTGTATTCCTAATTCCAGTTACTTTATCAGAAGAATGTCTAGAGGAACAATAACTAGTGGTCCTATGCAAGGACAAATATACATATATGTATATAATCCCATCTTGACGTATGCATACTATTGTTCTATCATGAACCAAGTCAAATATACTGGTTCAAGATGGATTCTTTTTTATTGTGATACTTTTCATCATCACTATTGACCAACTCGCATTAGGTAAACACTACCCAGGTTCCCCTTCATCTTATTATTCTAATTAACCATACTCACCTCTAAACAAGTCAATAAGTGAATTCTTTGTCAAAAACATCTACACTAAGCAACTTCTATCACTAGCCTTTCCTTCACCAACACCTTCCCTAGTGATAAATGATCTAAATTGGATCCACAAAAAATATTGGTTATCAGTTGAGATGTTGTCAGGCTCAATAGATGAATAATTCTAGCGGTAGAAAAAAGGATCATGACTATTGAAAATGTAGGAGATGGGGTCGATGGCATGAAGGGCCTCATGTTATGTCAACTAGTGTCTGCACCCATGATCTAATATATATATATATATATATATATATATATATATCAAAGAAAAATAAAACATGAGAACCATACTAAAAAGATTAATTGGAAAAGACAAAGGAGAAGGCCAATGCTAGACTTGGGGTAAGTTCTGGAGTTGGGGAACAACTAGCCTTCTATTTTAACCCCTGGTATTGTCATCCTTCAATAAATTCATGCCCAACTATTTTGCATGGGTTCTTTGGCTGAGACTAAGAGGAAATGTTGTCCAAATTCCCATGTGAATACTAAGAATGAGCCAAAGAGATAGAAGGATTTGTAACCTTCACAATTATCAAGAAATAAAGGATTAATCAAAGTCAATTAAATGTTGTTTTTACCATTTGGGTTTCCAAAGCAAATAATGTGTCACCATGTTATGGATTTATATGTGATTGTTGTGTAAATAATGATGATATATACTATAAAGGGAATATTTATCTAGTTTGGAATTCCTCATTTAAATCCAAAGTGTTATTTGAATTACACTTCTCTCCTATGATGGTTCATTCTGGCTTTCAAAAAACATATGATAGGATTAAGCATTCTTTATTTTGGAAAGGCATGAAGGACATCCACAAATTTGAGGCAGAATGTGATACTCGTCAATGGTGCAACTATCTATACTATTCGTCGCAAGTGCTACGAACTAAATCTAAAGAAGCAAATCTAAATCTAAATCCCACACAAACAATGCACATCATCTCCCAAGATATTATATCCTTGGGTTGACATAATAAATGCACAATTAATTTAACCATTTTTGTTATTATTAGTAAGGTGCCATTTTCAATAGGGAGATTATTTGACCCATTAGGCTACAAGTTGCACTCTTAGTCCATTTACATTCCCACCATTAGAATCTTTGATACACATTAATCATAAAAAATATATCATTATTTCAGTGTCCTTATCGATATTATGTACATATTCAAATGAATAAGATGACAGAATTTTGGAACTCTTGAAACCCACAAACAAGGTGGTCTCATACAAACAAGCATGTAAAATTTAAATCCAAACTTGAACAATTCAATCTCTTAAATTTCGCATTTACCAATGCCTTCAAATCGCTAGGATGATATCCATGGAGCCACGAATTGATGAAAAAATTGTATGTCAAGGCCAATAGAACCAATAGAACCAAGGATTATTGAATCAATATATACCAAGACTAAGAGAAGCTGAAATTATCATTAAGTGTATAATAAAATTACATTCACAGATATATACAAGCCATAAAAATAGCCTTACATATATTATCAGATGAAAAAGTACCCATACCATCAATGCATTATATGCATCATTACATGTTCAACTATATAATGTACATCTAACTGTCTTATAAAATTATTACACATCATCAATTTCTTTTAGTCTT
>ML779103.1:1056484-1084684 GCA_009831015.1 Picea engelmannii | reverse complement strand
ATGATTCATGAGGCTTTGGAAGGTGGAGGGGGCATTACACAAGCCAAAGGGCATGACCAAAAACTCATAGTGGCCCTCATGAGTGTGAAAGGTCATCTTGGGAATGTCTGCCTCTTTCATACGTATCTGGTGATAGCCCGAGCAAAGATCAAGTTTAGTAAAGAATTGGGTGCCACTCAATTCATCTAGGAGGTCATCAATGACAGGAATGGGAAATTTGTCTTTAATGGTCAGTTTGTTGAGGGCACAGAAGTCAGGACACATTCTGCAAGAGCCTTCTTTCTTCAGGACCATGACTACAGAAGAAGAGTAAGGGCTCGTACTAGGGCGGATAACGCTTGCATTAAGGAGTTCCTGGACAATTTTCTCAATTTCATTTTTTTGTGAGAAGGGGTGGCGATATGGACGGATATTGGGAGGAAGGTTTCCGGGTACAAGGGGAATGGAATGATCATGAACACCGTGGGAAGGAGGGAGGCCTTGGGGAGTGGAAAATACTATTTGATGTTTAGAAAGGAGAGCTTGGAGGTCATGCGGCACTGGGGGTGTTTCTATTGCTTGAATGGCATGGAGTTGGGCAGTGACACTAGAATGACCTTTTTTGAGAAGCTTTTCCATGCGATGGGAACTAATGACCTCAGGTGAACCAACAATGATGCCTTGGAATTTATATTGGTGGCCTTCCTGGTTGAATTGCATGGTTAATGCCTTAAAAGCCATGAGAATGGGACCCAAAGTTCTTAGCCAGTCTGCACCCAACACAATGTCACAACCACCCATGTCGATAACAAACATATGGGATTTTAGGTGGTAGTCACCGATTTGGAGATGCACATTTTCACAGCGCCCTCCACATTTCATGGAACCACCATTGGCAATCATGATTTGGAAATTGTTGACAGCATGGATGTAGCAATGAGTTTCTTGGGCAATGCGGCGATGAATAAAATTATGGGTGCTTCCACTATCAACCAGAATGATGACCTTCCAATGCTTGATGTAACTGATTAACTTGAGGGTTTGGGGAGTGGAAAATCTAGTGAGAGCATTGAGGGAGGGGTTATGTCAGTGATTTTAGGTGACTCGGACACAAGGGGAGTTTCAACATCCTCTTCTGAAATGTCCTCAAAGATGGCCATAAAAAGATTTTTTTCCTTACACTTGTGGCCTGAGAAATATTTGTCATCACAATTATAACAAAGGCCTTTGAGTTGGCATTCAGCCATTTCATCCCTAGTCAATTTTTGGATTTTTAATGGGGCGGAGGGAGTAGTGGGAGTGACAGGTTAAGGGCGAGGGGTAAAGGAGGGTTTTTGGTTTTGAGATGATACAACTTGTTGTTCTTCTTTATCTCTTTTAGTAGCCTCCACCCAAGTCGAGGGTCGACCCATGAGGACATGGGCCCGAATCTCCTCATTGAGGCCACTAATAAAACACTCTCAAAAGAAAGCATCAATCATGCCCTCTGTTCAAAAAGCCAGGCGTTCAAAGGCAGCTATGAAGTCTTCTATTGTTCCGGATTGTTTCAACTTTGTCAAATGGCCCAAATGGTTGGTGTCTGTGTCAAAGCATTCATAAAGATCAGTCACAAATTGGGTCCAAGCAATATACCCTTGACGGGAAGTTTTTCTCTATTGCCACCATTGCCAACGTTCTTGATCTAGATGGAGAACACCATACCGTAGTTTTGCCAAGTCATTTGTAATGCCATATAAAGAGAAACAATGTTCCATTTGGGTTACCCAACCAGTGGGGTCCAAGCCATCAAATTTGGTCACATCCACCCGTGGAAGGCATATGTCACATTGAAAGTGATGGGACTGAAAGGTATGGGAATGGGAGGAAGTTTCGCCTTCATTCTTTGGAGGTGCTTCAGAGAAATGGTCATCTGTAGGGATCTTCAGTTTGGTGCAGAGTGATGCAAAGACAGATTCAAGCTGGGTGGTCAGTTCTTGTTTGACTTCCTCCATTGAGGACTGCATGGTTGTATTTATGGTAGCATTGATGGATGAATCGATGGAGGCAGCAGTAGCACTGAGTTGTTTCACTTCTTTTTGGGTTTCTAGGAAACCAGATTGCATGGTGTTGAAGCGAGCTTCCAGGTCTTGGCTACGGGTATGGACCATGAGGATGGGTGAACTGAAAAGGGGCGGGTGGGGTCAAAAATTTTGTCGAAAAATGATATGGATGAATGTGATAAGGGCGGAGAGATGAATCCAATGGAATGGGTTTCAAATAATGGTGAAAAATTTTCCATATTTTTCTGCGGAGTTATACTCTAGTCTGAAGAATATTGTAGTGATGAAATCCCCAAATGCTTAACTATAAAGAAATGTGTATTTACTTGGCAACCCGAACACAGTTGCACGGCAATAGATCTGGTCTGTTTTTAATTTGTTTATGTTTCTGTCCCCCAAGGGTTAGGTATTCAAGGGTTCTACAGACAAGGGTCCTCCCTGTGCTATATCTCTCTGATATACGTGCGGGGTCCAATAGTAGTACTCGGCCCAATATCTCAGGGCACTAACTAAGGAGGATAGACCGTACCCTTAGCCATACTACCCGACTACCCAGGTACTAGAGAGTATCTTCCTGAGTGTTGTTCTCGGTGACACTATAGTAGTCTAACGGCTAATGGGTTTATCTAAAGAGGGCTTTAGGAAATCTAGGCCGATCCATACACAAGTGTTATCTGATGCGCTACCACTCGAAGGGGTACCAACAGGGGTTACAAGGGTGGCCAACAAATGTGCGCTTAAGAACCACTTGTATTTCCTGCGTGTATGAATCCCTCAACCATGGGTTTATGCACATAATGATGGATTTCTATGGTTTAAAGACACCAGAATACATCTCCACCCTAAAAAATAATTCCCACAATTTCTGCCAAGGAAAGTGCTCTAATACCACTTGCAAGATACCAGATATAATAAATATGCAAAACAGAAATAAAATGCTAAAAATGGTAGAATAACAGTAATATATCCAACATAATCTCCACAATAACCCAGAAATGATATAAGAACAACAACATAAATAACACTTTGATTCAGAAAGCAATGTTCACAGGCCTCTTCGAGGGGGAAACCTCCAATCGAGCAGCGCTCTGTTACAATAATNTCCAAGCTAGGGTTTTCATACCCTCGACCCTTATTTATACTAAATATGTCTATCAAGAGAAGCATCTAGAGGAAGATCCTTCTAGAAGTGAAAGCTTCTATTAGGTCTTCTTACATCCGCCTTATTGTATTTTATTGAAAGGCCTTATTAATATTGACCTTTATTACATCCGAATATATTAATCTACCTATGTGCGGGTTAGGATCATAACATGCAAGGTCTTCAGAGCATCATAGATTAATGAGAAGGAGCATCAGGGCACCACAGAGGCTTGAGCCTCATTCAGCTATGAAGATAGGCATATCAGGTTCTAGATCCACTTTAGGTGGAAGTCACTTGGCGAGAGGCCAAGTTGAGGATCTTGGTGAGATGTCGAGATCCGGGTACTCTTAGTGAGATAACAAGAGGGGGAGACTCTTGGTGAGATTCCAAGAGAGTGACTCTTAGTGAGATGCCAAGAGTAGTGACCGTTGGCGAGATTCCAGGAGGTAGAAATCATTGGAGGGAGACCAAGGTTGAGATCTTTGGTTTGATACCAAGATCTAGGTGATCTTGGATAGGTGGAGATGCACTTCCATCTATAGATCACGCAGATTGAGCAGTTCTGTGTCAGAGACTACTTTGATTGATCAAGGTACAGCCATACTCACCGAGTATTTGCCAGTAGCCAACCATGTGCACTATAGGGATGATATTGGTGGTGAAGGGCACTTTCCTCGGTAAGAGGGAGTGTTGAGATTTGGGTAGCTTGGAAAGTGGTCCCCTTGTGTTTGTGAGCCTCTAAACACAAGAGGGAAATACTTTGTACCATGTACCATGTACTTTATGTCTAATTTCACTTTGACTTAGGAGATTTAAGTCAAAAGTGAAGTTTGGTCATTTTAGCCTAAAATGACTATTAATTCACTTTGTGGGTGAATTGAGGGACATAAAGTGAAACTATGGAAACTTAAGTAAAGTGGGTTTTGAGTTGAGATTCTTTTGGAGAGATCTAAACCATTGATTAGGGATGAGATGAGATGATCTCATCCACACATAC
The DNA here is from genome assembly GCA_009831015.1 of Picea engelmannii. Taxonomy (NCBI): domain Eukaryota; kingdom Viridiplantae; phylum Streptophyta; class Pinopsida; order Pinales; family Pinaceae; genus Picea; species Picea engelmannii. The sequence continues at coordinate 1,080,525 of ML779103.1, read as the reverse complement.
TTTAGGTTTTCTCATGTTTCCTTAAGAGGGGCGCATAGGGAAAAGAGAGGCTCATTCTCACTTGTATGTTTACAAAAGGAGCTTGGAGAAGGGCAAGGAGATGGGAATGAAAGCAATGGGAGATGAGAGCTTGGGAACTTCCTTTCATGGAGGGCTCATGAAGGCTTAGGGACCAATTTATTTGTGGTGATCACACTTGCTTGGAGGAGGGCGCACCATAGGAGGGGGGCACACAACTAGCAGGGATAAATTTTACTTGGAGGAAGTCAGATCTAATTGTTTCAGTGGAGAGGTAGCACACAAGAGCACATTGTGGTGCAATGGATTTTTCTTCAAAGCATCTAGGTTCAAGGGCGCTTCACTTCAGTGGTTAGAGAAACAAAGGGAGAGGGTGCACTAAGCTCGGGCGCATATCTCCTTAGATCCTTTGGCAAGGCTTGAGAGGAGATTGCTTTGTATATAGGTTCCATTATATTGTATTTGTTGTTTTATCTCATGCTTTAGACACCACAGATATATACTTCCATTCTAAACTGGTTTTCCTCGAGGGGGGGGGGGGTGGTTATCCAGGGTTATGTTGACCAAAAATACGTGTGTTCATTTCATGCATGCTTAGAATTGTAAATCAACATCTAGAGCTGTAAATATCTAGAGGTAGTGTTATTTTTTTTGAGTATATTGCATGTGCTAACATTGGGATAATAAAACACTTGCAAGAGCACCTCAAAAGGACACTTAACCATAAAAATGTGAGCAGAAAGTACTGGATTGTTTGTTGTCCTAAAACAACAGCAAAGGATAGTCACATAGATTGAAACTTAGAGGTCAACAAGCGGTCAAAGACAGACCTATTGGGCAGCCTCATAGGACCTCAAAAAAATCTACAAAAGGTAGCTTAGAAATCAATTTATATAGCCAAGGAAACCAACTTTTCAATTTTTTGTGAGAGTAGAACCAAATACAACCATAGCAAGAGAGCCATAAACCATGTTTTCATTTCCATATTGCTCAAGCACAACCATGATAGCCTTGTGATTGAATCCTTCAACGGACTCAAAAAACCTATATCCAATTCAAGAATAGAAAAAGTAACATTGTAGCTTAATAAAAGTTAGGGAGAAGCATAAAAAATATGACCAAGCAAAATATAGTAAACCATTCATGATACAAAGTTCATCTGAGAACAACAATAAACCATTCATTTTATTTAAGTCAATATAAGTGTAAATGAAAAACCTCTTGAGCTCTTGTTTGTAATTACTAATAAGGATAGAATTATCCATTGGAAAATATGAAAAATAGGAAAAAATAGGAAACCTTTCTCTAAATATAAAGAGGTATACAAACAATAATGCACCAATGTTACAGAGAAACACTTTGGGATATTCATATTTCTAATAGATAATATAAAAGCAAGATAACCAAGTAGACTAACTGATACTTGAAAAAAAACACAAGTTGATCACTACCAAAAAATACTATTTTTCATCTCATAATGAAATTTGTCAATCCATATCAAGCTAGCTATGGCCAAAATTGCAGCATACATAATTTTTATTTTAATCAGAAATTAAGGATGAGATATGATATTTCATATCACCTTGAAGTTTGAACCATTCATGGCCAACACCAACACTTAAAAAACATATAAATGGAAGTTTTAATTGTTCAACATGGCTTTTCTCCTTACCCATAACACAGTTTGTCCTATGTCCCAAAGCAAGACCTACTGATCATTTATCTCTTTTGAAGCTGAACCTTGTGGCGATATGCAAATTACATTTTTGAAAAATTTAGGCTTAAGCTTGTAGATTGAAAATTCAACACAATACATTCTTGTACCCTTGAATAATGTTAAAAATGTACTTCTACAAAACTTTCATGTCAAAACAAAAGGGAATAGGATGTTAAAAAATTATATAGACATGTTTTGATATCAATATTTTTTTTTTCTTACTAGAAAWTTTTGTGTTTTGCATAAGGAAAGATTCCAAAACTACACATGGTTTTTATACTATCTAGCCAAAACCAATATATTTAAATTTCAAAGTGTACGTCCTCCTCCTCCTTAAAAGCTGCCACCCACCATAGAAAATAAATGAATGGACACCACTAAACTTGGTCACATAACATTCATATCCCATATCTTTAATATTATGAGTCTCTTTCAATTCAAAGTCAAAATTACTTTAACTTTTAAAAACCTACAACATTTTCATAATGTTTTCAAATGTTGGTTAACAATAAGCTTTAATCAAATCAAATTATTATAAATAAAGAAAAATGTTTTATTTTTTAAATATTTAAAAATTATGTATTTTTTTTATTGATAAGTATAAGTGAAGTGACAAATATTTCCAGTTTGAAAGGGATTTGTGAGAGAAAAAAACAAATTAAAAATTTAAATTTGAAAAAATTGCAAATCAACAATGAGGAAGTGGTGTCAAGTCATAAGTAAATTGTATATTCTATTGTGATATCTAAAAAAATTGCAAATCAGCAAGGAGGAAGTGGTGTCAAGTCATAAGTAAATTGTATATTCTATTGTGATATCTAAAAAAAATTGCAAATCAATAAGGAGGAAGTGGTGTCAAGTCATAAGTAAATTGTATATTCTATTGTGATATCTGATTCATGTAATATAATAAGCATTTGGAATAAAATTGCAAAACAACAAGGAGGAAGTGGGGTCAAGTATAAGTAAATTGTATACTCTATTGTGATATCTGAAAAAATTGCAAATCAACAAGGAGGAAGTGGTTTCAAGTCATAAGTAAATTGTATATTCTATTGTGATATCTAAAAAAATTGCAAATCAGCAAGGAGAAAGTGGTGTCAAGTCATAAGTAAATTGTATATTCTATTGTGATATGTGATTCATGTAATATAATAAGCATTTGGAATAAAATTGCAAATCAACAAGGAGGAAGTGGTGTTAAGTCATAAGTAAATTGTATATTTTATTGTGATATCTCATTCATGTAATATAATAAGCATTTGGAATTCAAACATATCATTATGTTGTAGGACATCCAATTTAAAGCAACTGACTTTTATTGAATGGTTTGGGATATCTCGACAGTACGGTCCTTCCACTAAATCACACAAAATCTTCCAACTAAATGAGCAATTTATTATCTCTGTATAGAAAACCAACACACAATTCAGTGGTTGTGGATAGCCCGACAATACGGATTGATTCCTGGTTTTGGATAGCCCGACAGTATGGATTGATTCCTGGTTTTGGATAGCTCGATAGTACAGATTGATTCCGGATTTGAATGCTAGGCTGCAAAGTTCTTCTACTAAATCACACAAAATCTTCCACAAAAAATTTCAAAAATAATAATTACACCCCGTATACATTCAGTGAACTTAACTATTACTAAGTACCGAGCCTCACTTTAACTAATTCAATTCACTTAGAACCCTGCCAAAATCTGAGTACCGAGCATTCAATTCACTGAGAATCCTGCCATACGTAGAAATTGTGAGGAGTAATATTCTTTATGGATGTGTTTTGAGAAATGTGTCAAGTTGAGCAGCCACGCAGACAAAAGACTTGGTTTGATATTTGGTGTGGACTTGCATTTTGAATTACAAAGTAGTTTAAGATTCAATTAAGGCTTCACATCCTGGCCATGATATATCTTTATTCAAATGAAAAGTTGTGGCTTGGGAATGATACAATGATTTGCCAAATTAAATAAAATATTGAAGATTGTTGTGGACTTACATTTATGGGTACAAAGATCAAGCTTCCCAACTGAAACGACTATCTATAATCACTGTCTCTTTTGAGACTTGGTGGCAGAATTCGCAAGGGTGGAGTTGTTGGAGTCAGAGTCGGTGTCGATGGCAGAATCAACAACCGGTTTGAACAAGCTATAGATTGGTTTGACCAGTTGATAACGACAGATGGCAATGTTCAATAGGTTCTCGACAGAGGATGAAATATTCCAAGGACCTCTCCCTTAAAGAATTCCTTCGGCATAAATATTAGTAATTCTCGACTCTACACATCCTCACAAATCATTGCCCGGGTGTAGATCGCCACTCGAAGCTTTCGATTCTGGGCTCAAAACGCTAGTGGTAGTGACTTAAAAGATAATACTAGAAATCATGGCCACTCCCCCAGTGAACATCCCTTTGGCATCCTTCCCTTGAGTTACTGCTATGGCGATTCTGTTGAGCGTATCGTTTGGGTTGGCATTTCTATTGCTACTACTCGGTCTGGACACATGGCGCTCAAAGAGCAAGAAAACCCATTGGATTTTGGGGGACTCTCTGGTCTTGGGAGCTCTCGGTCTTTAGTTGCTCGGATTGATCTGCCACCCCATTGTGAACATTTCAGACTCCAAGGAGCTCAAGGCACTCAGCAGAAGGGTCGTTGTGTGCGTATTCATCAGAAACATGGTGGATGACGTTGCCCGCTCGCGCGACCGAAACATGTGGAGCGACATGTTGGCCTTGTCTATCAGCGCCACATGTGTTTTCATTCACCTTGCTTACGAGATTTATATAGTAACGATATATTTTGTCAGTAATGGGGGATGGTGGGATTGCTCGACGGTTTTGTATTTGGTTATTCACATAATTATTTTCACTTTGATCATTCTCCTCATCCTTCTTCTGGGCAGTGCAGTTTTCACTAGCAAGATCATTCACGAGGTAGTGGCTCAAAGAATTCCCTTGTTGTTATCCAGATCGGAGCACCGAAACCCCAGATCGGTGGTTTGGTGGGAAGCAGTCGAAGAGAACGTGATGCAGTCATGGATCACGGCACGGGGTAGGCGATCGTCTGCTGGATATGGCTCACAGCCGTTGTCTTCTACCCAAGACGTATGGGTTTATAGGCTTTAAATCTCAAGCAATGTTTTTGTATCGAGGATTTCTGGACAAGAACTATGCTTGAGTTGCAAGAAGAATTAACAGAAAGAGACGTAGAATCACTAAATAGTTTAATCTTTCTGAATAGGTTTATGTTTGTGTTCATTCAGAAACTACGTTTGTACAAGATCCTTCCTGTCTTGCTTCATCTATAGATTCTTCTAGTTTTAATAAGCAAAACTTGTCGGTTGATTTTAGAGATGGTTTTCTGTAATCACTACACGCAGAGGATTTTAATGGGTCAGCTTTCGCATGAGTTTTCGGTGCTCTATAATTTTCACAACAATGATGGACTAGTAGGGAAGAAAAATTAGAGTTTTCGGTGCTCTATATTGTTCATGATTTACTATTCCAGATATTATCACTGTGATCATCATGTCAATTTGAATATCAGGATTTTTCCTTGATGTTTGAGTTGATGAATAAAATGAATGTGTTAGAAATAGATTTCTCTGAATGTAATCACTTCCAATTATAAGATCACAGTATCACATGTGTTCAATATTCTGTCATTAAATCCTAGCTGCCAATACATTTCTTGAATTTATTCAAGGAAATTCTAGTATAAACCTACTGCAGATTTCTTTCAGAAGGCAAGGTAGCTAGATGCATATGCTCGCACAGAGACTTGGGCACATTTAACATACTAACAACATGTCAGCTTCGTTTGCATATAATTYYTATCAGTTTATTGTATTAGTGAAACAGGAGAGTCTCAAATCTGCTTTGACCATCTGTGTATCTTTGTTTCACAATTTAGAAAATTCATGTTTTTATGATTTATAATTAGAAAACAAAAAATATTCAAATGTGTTTTCTTTATCTACTTCTCAAAAACAATTATTTTTACATTGATTTCGTAAGTTTCCAATAAAACTTGCAACCTGTAAATGTTGTTCATGAGTGATATTTTTATGTTTTCTTTCTCTGTTTAAATACACTTGTAAAAAATTAGATCAGAGTATATATATATTATCAGTTTTAATATTAGTTGGTTTATTACCTTTCTTTAGGACCTCAGATTGGCTAACGGAGCCATTAAACCCGTCAAAACAAGATACCCCAAATGGCTTCTGTTATTTAGACAACCCTGGACCGGGCTTGTTCTTCTAGTTGACAGACAGTCATTTTTTCCCATCAATAAGGAGTTAGGCTGTATTTAACAAATTCTTTTCACACCTATTTTCTAGGAGTGAGGTTGCGGTGTTACTGCCTCTTTTCACACCTTTGATGACAGGAGTGAGGCAATGCTCCTATGCAGTTGTAGCATCGGTGTGAGTGTAGTGGGAAGTCATGTCAGCATCTCAGATGCATGTGTAGGATAGGCTAACTAGAGCTAGAAACTGGTCTCCTTGGAAGGCCATGATTCTCTTTGTTTTGGAGGACCTCAAACTATAGGATATAGTTGAGTCTCTTGTTGTTGTTCCTCCTGCTACTGCTCCTATCTTGTTAGTAGAGTTTAGAAAGAGGAACAACAAGGAAAAGATGACGATGTGTGATGCAATGAGGGATCACAAAATTCCCCACTTGACTGGGAAAGACTATGCATTTGAGATGTGGGCATCTCTATGCAAGCTTTACCATAGCTCTAACCAGAATTGGAAGATGGTTCTGTTTGATTGACTCAGGGGCATTCACATGCTCAAGGATGAGTCGGTTACTTCTTACCTTGGTCGATACACTCAAATAATAGAGGATCTTGCAACTGTAAGAGAGATAGTGGACCCAGACTCTATGGTGAGGATAGCCTTAAACAACTTCACCAAACCATGGGGTCCATTTGTTCAAGGCATTTTTTCTAGAAAGATCATGCCCACTTGGGAGAGATTGTGGGATGATTTCGTCTAGGAGGAGACTAGACTTACATCAGAGACTTCTGGACAACAACAAACATTGCAGGGTGATGAGGATCTTGCTCTTTGGAAAAAGGGAAAGAAGAAGAAGGGCAAGGGAGGTCAACAGGGTCCCAAGTTTGGGGCCCTGCCACAGGGAGAGAGAAGTTGTGGGAAGAAGAAAGACATGAGCATAGTGAGATGATTTTCTTGTGGAGATATGGGTCACTATGCAAGACAATGTCCCAAGAAGAAGAAGTAGAAGCAGCAGGATGACACTGCAACAACAACAGAGGAGATTGAGTTCGTTGCTCTGTATGAGAGGGAGTGTACGTTCGTCAGTTCCTTGTCAATTGTTACACCATCCATCGTCAGGTGGGGAGATAGAGTTGAGGATGACCTATTGACTCATAGTAGTGATTCATAGGGAGCTCAGACTCAGTTTTCATGGACACCATCATCAGGGGTGACTGGTCCACCCGGGACAGCTTTAGTTTCATAGTTTTCGAGACAAAGGGTTGGTGCAGGGTCTTCAGAGCATCATAGATTGATGAGGAGGAGCATCAGAGCACCACAAAGGGTTGATCCTCACTTGGCTATGAAGATGGGCATATCAGGTTCTAGATCCACTTCAGGTGGAATTCACTTGGCGAGAGGCCAAGTTGAGGATCTTGGTGAGATGTCGAGATCCAGGTACTCTTGGTGAGATACCAAGAGGGGGAGACTATTGGTGAGATGAAAATAGAGTGACTCTTGCTGAGATGCCAAGAGTAGTGGCCGTTGGTGAGATGCCAGGAGGTAGAAATCCTTGGTGGGAGACCAAGGTTGAGATCTTTGGTTTGATACCAAGATCTAGGTGATCTTGGATAGGTGGAGATGCACTTCCATCTATAGATCACGCGTATTGAGCAGATCTGTGCCAGAGACTACTTTCATTGATCAGGGTACAACCATACTCACCAAGTATTTTCTAGTAGCCAACCATGTCCACTATAGGGATGATATTGGTGGTGAAGGGCACTTTCCTCGGTTAGAGGGAGTGTTGAGATTTGGGTACCTTGGAAAGTGGTCCCCTTGTCTTTGTGAGCCTCTAAACACAAGAGGGAAATGTTTTGTACCATGTACCATGTACTTTATGTCTAGTTTCACTTTGACTTCGGAGATTTAAGTCAAAAGTGAAGTTTGGTCATTTTAGCCTAAAATGACTATTATTTCACTTTGTGGGTGAATTGAGGGACATAAACTGAAACTATGGAAACTTAAGTAAAGTGGGTTTTGAGTTGAGATTCTTTTGGAGAGATCTAAACCTTTGATTAGGGGTGATATGAGATGATCTCATCCACACATACTTTAGGTTTTCTCATGTTTCCTTAAGAGGGATGCATAGGGAAAAGAGAGGCTCATTCTCACTTGTATGTTCACCAAAGGAGCTTGGATAAGGGCAAGGAGATGGGAATGGAAGCAATGGGAGATGAGAGCTTGGGCGCTTCCTTTCATGGAGGGCTCATGAAGGCTTAGGGCCCAGTTTATTTGTTGTGATCACACTTGCTTGGAGGAGGGCACACCATAGGAGGGGGGCACACAACTAGCAGGGATAAATTTTACTTGGAAGAAGTCAGATCAGATTGTTTCAGTGGAGAGGCAGCACGTAAGAGCACATTGTGGTTCAAGGGATTTTTCTTCAGAGCATCCAGGCTCAAGGGCGTTTCACTCCAGTGGTTAGAGAAACAAAGGGAGAGGGATGTAAGTTTTAAACCTGTGAAGTAAAGCAATGCATATAGATTCTTAAGGAAGATAGAAATTAATCAATCACTCATACACAAAGTACACAAAGATTTTATACCGGAAACCCTCAACCGGGAAAACCTTTCTTATATTCATTATATCGAATTTCACCATTCACCATTAAATATATACAATGTTTTTAGGTATTCCATAGATACCAAAACCCTAATCCCTTAATCCGGGATTAATTTACAAATCCGCTAAAAATAGCAAAAACCGCCCAAAAAAAAACTAGTAGGAGTGATCGTCAAACACAGTTGTCGTATCGGACGCGCCAACACACACACATGCACAGAATATAACACATATACCCAACAAGAGCGCACTAAGCTCGGGCGCATACCTCCTTGGATCCTTTGGCAAGGATTGAGAGGATCTTGCTTTGTATATAGGTTCCATTATATTGTATTTGTTGTTGTATCTCATGCTTTAGACACCACATATATATACTTCCATTTTAAACTAGTTTTCCTCAGGGGGGATTTTATCCATGGTCATGTTGACCAAAAATACGTTTGTTCATTTCATGCATGCTTAGAATTGTAAATCAACATCTACAGTTGTAAATATCTAGAGGTAATGTTATTTTTTTTTAGTATATTGCATGTGCTAACATGGGGATAATAAAACACTTGCAAGGGCACCTCAAAAGGACACTTAACCATAAAAATGTGAGCAGAAAGGACTTGACTATTTGCTGTCCTAAAAAAACATCAAAGGATAGTCACATATATTGAAACTTAGAGGCCAACAAGAGATCAAAGACAGACCTGTTGGGCAGCCTCATAGGACCTCAGAAAATCTACAAAAGGTAGCTTAGAAAACAATGTATATAGCCAAGGAAACCAACTTTTCAATTTTTTGTGAGAGTAGAACCAAATACAACCATAGCAAGAGAGCCATAAACCATGTTTTCATTTCCATATTGCTCAAAGACAACCATGATAGCCTTGTGATTGAATCCTTCAACGGACTCAAAAAACCTATATCCAATTCAAGAATAGAAAAAGTAACATTGTAGCTTAATAAAAGTTAGGGAGAAGCATAAAAAATATGACCAGGCAAAATATAGTAAACCATTCATTGTATGGTACAAAGTTCATCTGAGAACAACAATAAACCATTCATTTTATTTAAGTCAATATAATTGTAAATGAAAAACCTCTTGAGCTCTTGTTTGTAATTACTAATAAGGATAGAATTATCCATGGGAAAATATGAAAAATAGGAAAAAATAGGAAACCTTTCTCTAAATATAAAGAGGTATACAAACAATAATGCACCAATGTTACAGAGAAACACTTTGGGATATTCATATTGCTAATAGATAATATAAAAGCAAGATAACCAAGTAGACTAACTGATACTTGGAAAAAAACACGAGTTGATCACTACAAAAAAGCACTATTTTTCATCTCATAATGAAATTTGTCAATCCATATCAAGCTAGCTATGGCCAAAATTGCAGCATACATAATTTTTATTCTAATCAGAAATTAAGGATGAGATATGATATTTCATATCACCTTGAAGTTTGAACCATTCATGGCCAACACCAACACTTAAAAAACATATAAATGGAACTTTTAAGTGTTCAACATGGCTTTTCTCCTTACCCATAACACAGTTTGTCCTATGTCCCAAACCAAGACCTATTGATCATTTATCTCCTTTGAAGCTAAACCTTGTGGCGATATGCAAATTACATTTTTGCAAAATTTAGGCTTAAGCTTGTAGATTGAAAATTCAACACAATAAATTMTTTTACCCTTAAAAAATGTTAGAAATGTACTTCTACAAAAATTTCATGTCAAAACAAAAGGGAATAGGATGTTAAAAAATTATATAGACATGTTTTGATATCAATACTTTTTTTTCTTGCTAGAAAATTTTGTGTTTTGCATAGGAAAGATTTCAAAACTAGATATGGTTTTTATACTATCTACCCAAAACCAATATCTTTAAATTTCAAAGTGTTCGTCCTCTTCCTCCTTAAATGCTGCCACCCACCATAGAAAATAAATGAATGGACACCACTAAACTTGGTCACATAACATTCATATCCCATATCTTTTAATATTATGAGTATCTTTCAATTCAAAGTCAAAATTACTTTAACTTTTAAAAACCTGCCACATTTTCATAATGTTTTCAAATGTTGGTTAACAATAAGCTTTAATCAAATCAAATTATTATAAATAAAGAAAAATGTTTTATTTTTTAAACATTTAAAACTTATGTATTTTTTTTTTTTATTGATAAGCACAAGTGAAGTGACAAATATTTCCAGTTTGAAAGGGATATGTGAGAGAAAAAAAAAAAATTAAAAATTTAAATTTGAAAAAATTGCAAATCAGCAATGAGGAAGTCGTGTCAAGTCATAAGTAAATTGTATATTCTATTGTGATATGAAAAAAATGCAAATCAGTAAGGAGGAAGTGGTGTCAAGTCATAAGTAAATTATATACTCTATTGTGATATCCAAAATAATTGCAAATCAACAAGGAGCAAGTGGTGTCAAGTCATAAGTAAATTGTATATTCTATTGTGATATCTAAAAAAGATTGCAAATCAGCAAAAAAGAAATGGTGTCAAGTCATAAGTAAATTGTATATTCTATTGTGATATAATAAGCATTTGGAATAAAATTGCAAATCGGGAAGGAGAAAGTGGTGTTAAGTCATAAGTAAATTGTATATTCTATTGTGATATCTGATTCATGTAATATAATAAGCATTTGGAATTCAAAGATATCATTATGCTGTAGGACATCCAATTTAAAGCAACTGACTTTTATTGAATGGTTTTGGATAGCCCAATAGTACGATCCTTCCACTAAATCACACAAAATCTTCCAATGAGCAATTTATTATATCCGTATAGAAAACCAACACACAATTCACTAGTTTTGGATAGCCAGACAGTACCGATTGATTCTTGGTTTTGGATAGCTAGTGGTTTTGGATCGCCCGAGAGTACGGATTGATTCTTGGTTTTGGATAGCTCGACAGTACGGATTGATTTCGGGTTTGAATGCTAGGCTGCAAAGTCCTTCCACTAAATCACACAAAATCTTCCACAAAAAATTTCAAAAATAATAATTATACCACGTATACATTCAGTGAACTTAACTATTACTGAGTACCAGGCCTCACTTTAACTAATTCAATTCACTGAGAATCATGCCAAAATCTGAGTACCGAGCATTTAATTCACTGAGAATCCTGCCATACGTAGAAATTGTGAGGAGTACTATTCTTTATGGACGTGTTTTGAGAAATGTGTCAAGTTGAACGGCCACGTAGACAAAAAATTTGGATTGATATTTGGTGTGGACTTGCATTTTGAATCACAAAGTAGTTTAAGATTCAATTAAGGCTTCACAACCTGGCCATGATATATCTTTATTCAAATGAAACGTTGTGGCTTGGGAACGATATAGTAATTTGCCAAATTAAATAAAATACTAAAGACTGTTGTGGACTTACATTTATGGGTACAAAGATCAAGCTTCCCAACTAAAACGACTATCTATAATCACGGTCTCTTTTGAGGCTTGGTGGCGGAATTCGCAAGGGTGGAGTTGTTGGAGTCAGAGTCGGTGGCATAATCAACGATCGGTTTGAACAAGCTATAGACCGGTTTGACTAGTTGATAACAACAGATGGCAATGTTCAATAGGTTTTAGACAGAGGATGAAAGATTCCAAGGACCTCTCCCTTAAAGAGAGCCTTCGGCGTAAATATTAGTAAATCTCGACTCTACACATCCTCGCAAATCATTGCCCGGGTGTAGATCGCCACTGGACGCTTTCGATTCTGGGCTCGAAACACTAGTGGTGGTGACTTAAAAGTTAATACTAGAAATCATGGCCGAAATCATGGACGCTCTCCCAGTGAACATCCCTTTGGCGTCGCTCCCTTGAGTTGCTACTACTGCGAGTCTGTTGAGCGTATCGTTTGGGTTGGCATTTCTATTGCTACTGCTCGGTCTGGACACATGGCGCTCAAAGAGAAAGAAAACCCATTAGATTCCGGGGGACTCTCTGGTCTTGGGAGCTCTTGGTCTTTAGTTGCTCGGATTGATCTGCCACCCCATTGTGAGCATTTCAGACTCCAAGGAGCTCAACAAAGAATTCGTAGAAAAAATGTTCATTAAAATTTTGTCTAACATGTTCGTGGCACTCAACAGAAGGGTCGTCGTGTGCGTCTTCATCGGAAACATGGTGGTTGACTTTGCCTGCTCGCGCGACCGAAATGTGTGGAGCGACATGTTGGCCTTGTCTATCGGCGCTACAGGTGTTTTCATTCACCTTGCTTAAGAAATTTATATAGTACCGATATATTTTGTCAGTAATGGGGGCTGGTGGGATTGCTCGACGGTTTTGTATTTGGTTATTCACATAATTATTTTCTCTTTGATCATTCTCCTCGTCCTTCTTCTGGGCAGTGCAGTTTTCACTAGCAAGAGCATTCACGAGGTAGTGGCTCAAAGAATTCCCTTACTGTTATCCAGATTGGAGCACCGAAACCCCGGATCGGTGGTTTGGTGGGAAGCAGTCGAAGAGCACGCGGTGCAGTCATGGATCATGGCACGGGGTGGGAAATCGTCTGCTGGAGATGGCTCACAGCCGTTGTCTTCTACCCAAGACGTATGGGTTCATAGGCTTTAAATCTCAAGCACTGGTTTTGTATCGAGGATTTTTGGACAAGAACTATGCTTGAGTTGCAAGAAGAATTAACAGAAAGAGACGTAGAATCATTAAATAGTTTAAGATTTTTGAATAAGTTTATGTTTGTGTTCATTCAGAAACTACGTCTGTACAAGCTCCTTCCTGTCTTGCTTCATCTGCAGATTCTTCTAGTTTTAATAAGAAAAACTTGTTGGTTGATTTCAGAGATGGTTTTCTGTAATCACTACATGCGGAGGATTTTAATGGGTCAGCTTTCGCATGAGTTTTTGGTGCTCTATAATTTGCACAACAATGATGGACTAGCAGGGCAGAAAAATTAGAGTTTTCGGTGTTCTATATTGTTCATGATTTACTATTCCAGATATTATCACTGTGATCATCATGTCAATTTGAATATCAGGATTTTTCCTTGATGTTTGAGTTGATGAATAAAATGAATGTGTTAGACATAGATTTCTCTGAATGTAATCACTTCCAATTATAAGATCACAGTATCACATGTGTTCAATATTATGTCATTAAATCCTAGCTGCCAATACATTTCTAGAATTTATTCAAGGAAATTTTAGTATAAACCTACTGCGGATTTCTTTCAGAAGGCAAGGTAGCTGGATGCATATGCTCGCACGGAGACTTGGGCACATTTAACATACTAACAACATGTCATCTTCATTTGCATCTAATTTCTATCAGTTTATTGTATTAGTGAAACAGGAGAGTCTCAAATCTGCTTTGACCATCTGTGTATCTYTGTTTCACAATTTATCTAATTCAAGTTTTTTGATCTATAATTAGAAAACAAAAAATATTCAAATGTGTTTTCTTTATCTACTTCTCAAAAACAATTATTTTTACATTGATTTCGTAAGTTTCCAATAAAACTTGCAACCTGTAAATGTTGTTCATGAGTGATATTTTTATGTTTTCTTTCTCTGTTTAAATACACTTGTAAAAAATTAGATCAGAGTATATATATATATTATCAGTTTTAATATTAGTTGGTTTATTACCTTTCTTTAGGACCTTAGATTGGCTAACGGAGCCATTAAATCCGTCAGAACAAGCTACCCCAAATGGCTTGTGTTATTTAGACAACCCCGTACCGGGCTTGTTCTTCTAGTTGACAGATAGTCATTTTTGCCCGTCAACAAGGAGTTAGGCTGTATTTTACAAATTCTTTTCACACCTATTTTCTAGGAGTGAGGTTGTGGTGTTATTGCCTCTTTTCACACCTGTGTTGACAGGAGTGAGGCAACGCTCCTTTGCAGTTGTAGCATCGGATTGAGTGTAGTGGGAAGTCATGTCAGCATCTCAGATGCGTGTGTAGGATATGCTAACTGGAGCTCGAAACTGGTCTCCTTGGAAGGCCAGGATTGTCTTTGTTTTGGAGGACCTCAAACTATAGGATATAGTTGAGTCTCTTGTTGTTGTTCCTCCTACTACTGCTCTCGTCTTGTTAGTAGAGTTTAGGAAGAGGAACAACAAGGCAAATATGGCGATGTGTGATGCAGTGAGGGATCACATCATTCCCCACTTGACTGGGAAAGACTATGCATTTGAGATGTGGGCATCTCTATGCAAGCTTTACCATAGTTCTAATCAGAATCGGAAGATGGTTCTGTTTGATCGACTCAGGGGCATTCACATGCTCAAGGATGAGTCAGTTACTTCTTACCTTGGTCGATACACTCAGATAATAGAGGATCTTGCAACCGTAAGTGAGATAGTGGACCCAGACTCTATGGTGAGGATAGCCTTAAACAACTTCACCAAACCATGGGGTCCATTTGTTCGAGGCATTTTTTCTAGAGAGATCATGCCCACTTGGGAGATATTGTGGGATGATTTCGTCCAGGAGGAGACTAGACTTACATCAGAGACTTCTGGACAACAATAGACATTGCAGGGTGATGAGGAGCTTGCTCTTTGGAAAAAGGGAAAGAATAAGAAGGGCAAGGGAGGTCGACAGGATCCCAAGTTTGGGGCCTTGCCACGGGGAGAGAGAAGTTGTGGGAAGAAGAAAGACATGAGCATAGTGAGATGCTTTGCTTGTGGAGAGATGGGTCACTATGCAGGACAATGTCCCAAGAAGAAGAAGAAGCAACAGGATGACACTGCAACGACAACAAAGGAGATTGAGTTCGTTGCTCTGTATGAGAGGGAGTGTACGTTCATCAGTTCCTTGTCAACTGTTACACCATCCATCGTCAGGTGGGGAGATAGAGTTGAGTATGACCTATTGACTCATAGTAGTGATTCATAGGGAGCTCAGACTCAGTTTTCATGGACACCATCATCAGGGGTGATTGGTCCACCCGGGACAGATTTAGTTTCATAGTTGTCGAGACAGAGGGTTGGTGCAGGGTCTTCAGAGCATCAGAGATTGATGAGGAGGAGCATCAGAGCACCACAAAGGCTTGAGCCTCACTTGGCTATGAAGACGGGTAGATTAGGTTCTAGATCCACTTCAGGTGGAATTCACTTGGCGAGAGGCCAAGTTGAGGATCTTGGTGAGATGTCGAGATCCAAGTACTCTTGGTGAGATACCAAGAGGGGGAGACTCTTGGTGAGATGCCAATAGAGTGACTCTTGCTGAGATGCCAAGAGTAGTGGTCGTTGGCGAGATGCCAGGAGGTAGAAATCCTTGGTGGGAGACCAAGGTTGAGATCTTTGGTTTGATACCAAGATCTAGGTGATCTTGGATAGGTGGAGATGCACTTCCATCTATAGATCACGAAGATTGAGAAGATCTATGCCAAAGACTACTTTCATTGATCAGGGTACAACCATACTCACCAAGTATTTTCTAATAGCCAACCATGTCCACTATAGGGATGATATTGGTGGTGAAGGGCACTTTCCTCGGTTAGAGGGAGTGTTGAGATTTGGGTAGCTTGGAAAGTGGTCCCCTTGTGTTTGTGAGCCTCTAAACACAAGAGGGAAATACTTTGTACCATGTACCATGTACTTTATGTCTAATTTCACTTTGACTTAAGAGATTTAAGTCAAAAGTGAAGTTTGGTCATTTTAGCCTAAAATGACTATTGATTCACTTTGTGGGTGAATTGAGGGACATAAACTGAAACTATGGAAACTTAAGTAAAGTGGGTTTTGAGTTGAGATTCTTTTGGAGAGATCTAAACCATTGGTTAGGGATGAGATGAGATGATCTCATCCACACATACTTTAGGTTTTCTCATGTTTCCTTAAGAGGGACGCATAGGGAAAAGAGAGGCTCATTCTCACTTGTATGTTCACCAAAGGAGCTTGGAGAATGGCAGGGAGATGGGAATGGAAGCAATGGGAGATGAGAGCTTGGGCGCTTCCTTTCATGGAGGGCTCATGAAGGCTTAGGGCCCAATTTATTTGTGGTGATCACACTTGCTTGGAGAAGGGCACACCATAGGAGGGGGGCACACAACTAGCAGGGAGAAATTTTACTTGGAAGAAGTCAGATCAGATTGTTTCAGTGGAGAGGCATCACACAAGAGCACATTGTGGTGCAAGGGATTTTTCTTCAGAGCATCCAGGTTCAAGGGCGTTTCACTTCAATGGTTAGAGAAACAAAGGGAGAGGGTTGTAAGTTTTAAACCTGCGAAGTAAAGCAATGCATATAGATTCTTAAGCAAGACAGAAATTAATCAATCGCTCATACACATAGTACACAAAGATTTTATACCGGAAACCCTCAACCGGAAAAACCTTTCTTATATTCATTATATCGAATTTCACCATTCAACATACAATATATACAATGTTTTTAAGTATTCCGTAGATACCAAAACCCTAATCCCTTAATCCGGGATTAATTTACAAATCCGCTAAAAATAGCAAAATCTGCTAAAAATAGCAAAAACCGCCCAAAAAAAAACTAGTGGGAGGGATCGTCAGACGCAGTTGTCGTATCTGACGCACCCACACACACACATGCAAAGAATATAACACATATACCCAACAAGGGCTCACTAAGCTCGGGCGCATACCTCCTTGTATCCTTTGGCAAGGCTTGAGAAGAGCTTGCTTTGTATATAGGTTCCATTATATTGTATTTGTTGTTGTATCTCATGCTTTAGACACCACATATATATACTTCCATTCTAAACTGGTTTTCCTTGGGGGGGTTTTATCCATGGTCATGTTGACCAAAAATACGTGTGTTCATTCCATGCATGCTTAGAATTGTAAATCAACATCTAGAGTTGTAAATATCTAGAGGTAGTGTTATTTGTTTTGAGTATATTGCATGTGCTAACATGGGGATAATAAAACACTTGCAAGGGCACCTCAAAAGGACACTTAATCATAAAAATGTGAGCAGAAAGTACTTGACTGTTTGCTGTCCTAAAAAAACAACAAATGATAGTCACATAGATTGAAACTTAGAGGCCAACAAGAGATCAAAGACAGACCTGTTGGGCAGCCTCATAGGACCTCAAAAAATCTACAAAAGTTGGCTTAGAAAACAATTTATATAGCCAAGGAAACCAACTTTTCAATTTTTTGTGAGAGTAGAACCAAATACAACCATAGCAAGAGAGCCATAAACCATGTTTTCATTTCCATATTGCTCAAAGACAACCATGATAGACTTGTGATTGAATCCTTCAACGGACTCAAAAAACCTATATCTAATTCAAGAATAGAAAAAGTAACATTGTAGCTTAATAAAAGTTAGGGAGAAGCATACAAATTATGACCAGGCAAAATATAGTAAACCATTCATTGTATGGTACAAAGTTCATCTAAGAACAACAATAAACCATTCATTTTATTTAAGTCAATATAAGTGTAAATGAAAAACCTCTTGAGCTCTTGTTTGTAATTACTAATAAGGATAGAATTACCCATGGGAAAATATGAAAAATAGGAAAAAATAGGAAACCTTTCTCTAAATATAAAGAGGTATACAAACAATAATGCACCAATGTTACAAAGAAACACTTTGGGATATTCATATTGCTAATAGATAATATAAAAGCAAGATAAACAAGTAGACTAACTGATACTTGGAAAAAAACATGAGTTGATCACTACCAAAAAACACTATTTTTCATCTCATAATGAAATTTGTCAATCCATATCAAGCTAGCTATGGCCAAAATTGCAGCATACATAATTTTATTCTAATCAAAAATTAAGGATGAGATATGATATTTCATATCACCTTGAAGTTTGAACCATTCATGGCCAACACCAACACTTAAAAAACATATAAATGGAAGTTTTAACTGTTCAACATGGCTTTTCTCCTTACCCATAACACAGTTTGTCCTATGTCCCAAAGCAAGACCTACTAATCATTTATCTCCTTTGAAGTTGAACCTTGTGGCGATATGCAAATTACATTTTTGCAAAATTTAGGCTTAATCTTGTAGATTGAAAATTCAACACAATAAGTTCTTGTACCCTTAAAAAATGTTAGAAATGTACTTCTACAAAAATTTCATGTCAAAACAAAAGGGAATAGGATGTTAAAAAATTATATAGACATGTTTTGATATCAATACTTTTTTTTCTTGCTAAAAAATTTTGTGTTTTGCATAGGAAAGATTTCAAAACTAGATATGGTTTTTATACTATCTACCCAAAACCAATATCTTTAAATTTCAAAGTGTACATCCTCTTCCTCCTTAAAAGCAGCCACCCACCATAGAAAATAAATGAATAGACACCACTAAACTTGGTCACATAACATTCATATCCCATATCTTTTAATATTATGAGTATCTTTCAATTCAAAGTCAAAATTACTTTAACTTCTAAAAACCTGCCACATTTTCATAATGTTTTCAAATGTTGGTTAACAATAAGCTTTAATCAAATCAAATTATTATAAATAATTTTTATTTTTTTTAAATGCTTTAATCAAATCAAATTATTATAAATAATTTTTATTTTTTTTAAACATTTAAAACTTATGTATTTTTTTTTATTGATAAGCACAAGTGAAGTGACAAATATTTCCAGTTTGAAAAGGATATGTGAGAGAAAAAAACAAATTAAAAATTTAAATTTGAAAAAATTGCAAATCAGCAAGGAGGAAGTCGTGTCAAGTCATAAGTAAATTGTATATTCTATTGTGATATCTGAAAAAATTGCAAACCAGCAAGGAGGAAGTGGTGTCAAGTCATAAGTAAATTATATACTCTATTGTGATACCCAAAAAAATTGCAAATCAACAAGGAGGAAGTGGTGTCAAGTCATAAGTAAATTGTATATTCTATTGTGATATCTAAAAAAGATTGCAAATCAACAAGGAGGAAGTGGTGTCAAGTCATAAGTAAATTGTATATTCTATTGTGATATCTAAAAAAGATTGCAAATCAACAAAAAAGAAATGATGTCAAGTCATAAGTAAATTATATATTCTATTGTGATATATTAAGCATTTGGAATAAAATTGCAAATCAGCGAGGAGAAAATGTTGTTAAGTCATAAGTAAATTGTATATTCTATTGTGACATCTGATTCATGTAATATAATAAGCATTTGGAATTCAAACATATCATTATGCTGTAGGACATCCAATTTAAAGCAACTGACTTTTATTGAATGGTTTTGGATAGCCGGATAGTACGGTCCTTCCACTAAATCACACAAAATCTTCCAATGAGCAATTTATTATATCCGTATAGAAAACCAACACACAATTCAGTGGTTTTGGATAGTAAGACAGTACCGATTGATTCCTGGTTTTGGATAGCTAGTGGTTTTGGATAGCCCGAGAGTACGGATTGATTCCTAGTTTTGGATAGCTCGACAGTACGGATTGATTTCGGGTTTGAATGCTAGGTTGCAAAGTCCTTCCACTAAATCACACCAAATCTTCCACAAAAAATTTCAAAAATAATAATTATACCACGTATACATTCAGTGAACTTTTTTTTCCAAGAATTTTTTTTTCTCAAATTTATATAGAGTATAAATTCGTTTACAAAATCAGCAGCAAGCTGGGGGCGCAAAATCAGCGTTGGCCAAAGAAGGGACCATTAGATACAATTACCATAGAATTTCAAGGAGGAGAAAAAGTAGGCCACTCTAGCTAGTGGACTCTTTGAAGAAGAGATCAAGTAAACCTTACTATGTTGTCAATCAAAAAACTTGAGGAGATCATTATCATTCGAAAATGTTGTAAAACGTGATAGGGCTCTCTTTTCCTTTATCACAGTGGTAAACCGAGAGCCTCTCGATCACTTCGCTTAGAGCCCGCTTTGAGAGTGCATCCGCCTCTGTATTATGGGATCTGGAAATATGATGGAAGTTTACGTCGGTGAAGATATTGGACAGCTCCCTCGTTTTTTGCTTCCAGCCTTCAATGTGGATTGAATGGAGATTGCATTTGTGATTAATCCAATCAATTATTACTCTCGAGTCTCCTAGAACAAGAAGGTGGTTTAAAGACCAACAAGACGCAAGGGTGAGGGAAGCCCACAAGCCCATAAGTTCGGCTTTGGTGTTTGATCCCACACCACAATTTAAGAACCATTTTGTGATCCTCGATGGATGTGATTTGAAGGTGCCCCCCGCCCCACAACAAAGACCGTTTGTTTGTGCAGCGCCGTCAAAACATACTAAAGTGGATCCTTCTGCCATCAAAAACTCACATGCTTTGATTTGGATGGCCTTTACAGAAGTCTGCTGCCAATGGAAGGAGGACAAGATTCTGTGAAGAACCGCTTGAAGGGAGGGAGGCCGTCCCTCAAATATCACCTGCTTGCGTTCTTTCCAAGTCTGCCAACAGACATGGGTAGCCAAGGGATGCGGAGCCGATTTATCCGAGATCCATGAAGACTAGCAGTCTGTAAAGGTTTCGCCCTTCCAGGCAGACGAGAGAGAGTAATGCTGTTTTAAAAGATTCCAAATATTGGTTGTGAAATCGCAGTGTATGAAGAGGTGATGAATATCTTCAGATGCTCGGTTGCAAAGGGAGCAAAACCTGGGCCCTTGCCAGCCCCTCTTGCATAGCACCTCCCAAGTGAGGATTTTATCCTGCACGCAGAGCCAAAAGAAGAGCTGTATTTTAAGTGGTATCGACCACTTCCATAGAAATTGAAGCCATGGGTAAACCGCATCAGTTGCCAGTGGTTGTATTAGAGCCCCATAGACATTTTTCACAGTGATAATGCCCGAGGCATCTCCTCCGGCCCACAAGAGAGTGTCCTGCAATCCATTTAGAGTGATTCCGACTGACTTCAATGCACTAGTGTAGGCGTCCCATTCCAACGCCAGTGGACCTCGGAGCTGTAACTCACTGCTGTGTATCCAGAGGTCGGGGAGAGGGAAGGTGTGGGCAGCCACTTTCGCTTGTGACAGGCACCCCAAATTAAAGGATGAAAGCAGCGCTCTGAGAGGAGGGGAGAGGATCGATCGGTTTTCCAAACCGAGAATTTTATCTCTCCCAAGTAGGATCTCAAGACCCGATCCGGGCTTCCAGCTAAGCTAGTGTAAAATCACCGGTGAGGCGGATGTCAAGCCCTTCCAAAAGGGTGAAGCCCTTCTCTGATCATGTGAAGACTTTCGCAGCCAAAGGAGGAGGGGACGGGAGTCAAGATATTTATCCATAATGACTCGGTGCCAAACGCTTTCATGTGTGACCTCTCTCCAGAAAGAGCAAGCCAGGAGAGCCGTGTTGAAAATAGATAGGTTCTTGAGTCCCCATCTCCCTGCCTTTCGGGGTCTAGAAAGAGACTGCTAGCTGCAAAGATGAAAATGACGTTTTCCAGGAAGGTCGTTCCACAGGAAATTAAACGAGAGCCTGCGTAGCAAAATAATAATCTTGTTTGGGATCTGTTCAAGTGTCATCCAATATACAACAAGACCTTCAAGCACCGTTTTGACAAGAATGAAACGGCCACCCAGGGACATCCACTTATTACCCCAAAAACCTATTTTCCTTTCGAATAAAGCCACAAGCCAGCTCCAATCTGCAGAGGTGGAGGCTCTCGGTTTCAGCCGGTAGCCCAGGTAACTACAACTTCATTCAAATCAAAAAAAGAGAAGGGGATGGAATCTTTGAAAAGCAAAAGCTTAGCCTCAGATAAACCCCAATAATGAACAGTGGATTTAAGGGAGTTTATGGTAGACCCGATACTGTGCAGAAGAGTTGAAGTACGTCCAAAATAACAAGCCACTCCGAATGATCTGCTTTTGACATTAGGAGAATGTCGTCAACAAACATGAGATGAACAATCTTGATGAGGCTTGATACCTTTATACCAGAGATTTGGTGATCGGAGATGGATTTTGCAAGGAGAAGGCTAAGGCTTTCCATAATTAAGATGAAGAGGTAAGGGGAGAGTGGGCATCCCTGACGGAGCCCTCTCTCACTTTGGAAAAAACTAGACGGCTCCCCATTTATCAGCACCGCGAAATTTGCACTAGTGACACAGGATAGAATCCAGTCCGTGAACTTGTCTCCAAAACCCGTTGAGTGAAGGACTAGCCTCAGAAAAACCCAATCAATGCTGTCAAAATCTTTTTTGAGGTCTATTTTCATGATTAAAGCCTTTAAATTTTTTTGTTTGATGGAGTGGATGCTCTCGTGGGCAGCACCAATGGCATCTTGTATTCTTCTGCCTTTTAAAAAGCCGAGTTGTTCAGCTGATAGACTCCTTTCCAGATACGGCTTCATCCGGTTGGAAATGACTTTTGAAACAACCTTGTAGATAAGGTTGCACAAGGAGATTGATCTGTAGTCATTGAAGGAGACAAAATTGTTTTCTTTAGGGATCAATACCAGGAAGGTGGATTTAAGACTTTTTGTGATCTTACCTTTGATGCGAGTGTCCTCCACCATCTGGAGGAGATCCGATCCAACAAGATCAAAAAAGTAGGTGAAGAACTCTGTTGTCCAGCCGTCGGGCCGTGGACTTTTTTTTTTTTTGAAATTGATCAAAACTTCCTTGAGCTCCGGAAGAGTGACTGGCTTATAGAGGTCGGAAGCTTCTGTAGCCGATACCATCTTTGGATAAAGACTACCGAGCCTCACTTTAACTAATTCAATTCACTGAGAATCGTGCCAAAATCTGAGTACTGAGCATTCAATTCACTGAGAATCCTGCCATACGTAGAAATTGTGAGGAGTACTATTCTTTATGGACGTGTTTTGAGAAATGTGTCAAATTGAACGGCCACGCACACAAAAAAACTTGGTTTGATATTTGGTGTGGACTTGCATTTTGAATTACAAAGTAGTTTAAGATTCAATTAAGGCTTCACAACCTGGCCATGATATATCTTTATTCAAATGAAACGTTGTGGCTGGGGAACGATACAGTAATTTGCCAAATTAAATAAAATACTGAAGACTGTTGTGTACTTACATTTATGGGTACAAAGATCAAGCTTCCCAACTGAAACGACTATCTAAAATCACGTCACGGTCTCTTTTGAGACTTGGTGGCGGAATTCGCAAGGGTGGAGTTGTTGGAGTCAGAGTCGGTGGCAGAATCAACGACCGGTGGGCGATCGTCTGCTGGAGATGGCTCACAGCCGTTGTCTTCTACCCAAGACGTATGGGTTCGGAGGCTTTAAATCTCAAGCAATTTTTTCGTATCGAGGATTTCTGGACAAGAACTATGCTTGAGTTGCAAGAAGAATTAACGGGAAGAGACGTAGAATCATTAAATAGTTTAAGCTTTTTGAATAAGTTTATGTTTGTGTTCATTCAGAAACTACGGCTGTACAAGCTCCTGCCTGTCTTGCTTCATCTGCAGATTCTTCTGGTTTTAATAAGCAAAACTTGTTGGTTGATTTCAGAGATGGTTTTCTGTAATCACTACACGCGGAGGATTTTAATGGGTCGGCTTTCGCATGAATTTTCGGTGCTCTATAATCTGCAC
>ML779103.1:1026783-1050156 GCA_009831015.1 Picea engelmannii | reverse complement strand
AAAAGAAAAATAGAACCATGATCAGAAAATGTTAGACTAAAAACAAACAAAACCCCATAGCATTTTCAAAATCCATCTCATCTGCACTAAAAACAAAACCCCATTGCTGTGAAAAGAAAAATAGAACCATGATCAGAAAATGCCAGACTAAAAACAAACAAAACCCCATAGCATTTTCAAAATCCATCTCATCTACACTAAATACAAAACTCCATTGTTTTGAAAAGAAAAATAGAACCATGATCAGAAAATGCTAGACTTAAAACAAACAAAACCCCATAGTATTTTCAAAATCCATCACATCTACACAAAAAACAAAACCCCATCGCCGTGAAAAGAAAAATAGAACCATGATCAGAAAATGCTAGACTAAAAACAAACAAAACCCCATAGCATTTTCTAAATCCATCTCATCTACACTAAAAACAAAACCCCATTGTTGTGAAAAGAAAAATAGAACAATGATCAGAAAATGATGTGAACGTAACAACCTGAGTTTAAAATGGATTAATAAAATTTAACCTCTATGTGTATATCATAACAACCACCAAGGTTGAAGATTTGTCTGTGTAAATTGAAAAAATGAAGTGATAAATTGCACCTGAAAGAAGTCCACTGCCAAGAAATTAGCCCATCGGTTTCCTGCGGCCTGGTGACACGTTGAGAATGTTTAAGAGCGCATCGGAATTCTCTACACATGCTTTGGGTACACTTGGCTGATCAGGGAAGAAATTCTCTAGAACCAACGACTGGGCTTTTGAGCTTAAATTCTTCGATTCAGCGCGATTAGGGCATGGTCCATCCAAATTCAAAGTTTCCCTCAAAAAATGTGTTCTTTTAAGAACCTCGAGGATCGAACAACAACACAATCTTTTCATCTTTACGTTTATTAAGTGCAATAGGACAGTGACAACGTGTCAGTGACAACTTGAACCCACAAGTTATTCGTGACTTGGAAGTCGGAAGAATCGAGAGTCTTGATATTTTGCTCTTGAAAAAATTAAATGACGGACACTTCAAACTTTCATCCTTCACGTGGAATTTTAAAATTTATTTTACATTTCTCAAATAATTAGCAAAAATAAAAACAAACATTTTTTCTAACTGGTGTATTTTCAATCCTACTTCTAGGACGTGTTGGAAGGCCTTTGACGGGCTCTGACGTGTTCAATTTTGAACCCTGAATGGCAAGCAATAAACTATTCCGTTGTCTTATAAATGAAATCACTAAAACTCAACTTTAATAATTTCCAGTATACTTATACAACACAATAAATAAGAGATAACAACATTCAATTTGTAGCAACAACACAAGTAAATAAGGAAGTTCTGAGGGCACTTGTAACCTGTATGTGCTTGCGCATTGAATTGGGTTACAATCCTTTGGGATGGTGAAGACAGAACAGTGGTAAGAATGCTACAACAGCCTCTGTGCCTCTTGGAAAAGACACCTTCAACACGCCCAACAAGTAATATGCTTTCATACCTAGGAGGGATTTCACCCAGCACTAATATATTCGCCCAACAGTCAGTTTAAATGCACATACGACCTTGTTGACATGCCAAAACTCGAATTCCCAGAGGGTTGGGCCTTTCCAGAGGGTAAAGTAGGCCTTCCTGTTGCACATGAAAGGGATTCGATCACAGGATAATTGTTCCCTAACTGAAGAAGCTCGACCCCTTGTGTGTAAAACTCCCAACCTCCAAAAGATGGTTTGATTGGCCTTCAAACTCTTCAAACTTCTTGCCAAAACCCTGCACACTAGTAAGAAAGAGTTTCCAAAGAAAACCTTAGTCTCTCTTCTGTCTCTCCAAAATTATTTTCTCAAATGAGCTAATTCCAGAATGATCCCAGACTAGTCCTATGAATGAGCTAACTTCTCCTCTCTTATGAATGTGGAATAATGTTTCCTTGATTAGTTTCGGCCCTAGCCTAGATATGTAACAAAGGATAATATTCACATTGATTTAGGGCACCCATGTAACAAAGGCCATTATCAGATCATGAATGATTTAGCACATGTAACAAATGACAATATCAATGGAGCTACAACAAACATTCTATCCAATGTCTAGAGTTTCAAAGAAGAAATATGAAAGAGAGAAAGATATTAAACAAACAAACTTAATGAGTAAGTAAATAATGACATTCCTACAATGCAGTTCTGGGCATTCCTACAACATCTTCAGGGCATTCCTGCTCGTAAATCTCTTTGGACTTTTGCATATCCTCAAGCTCGTCTGAAACAAACTCTACATATTATCTCATAAAACGATGATTACAAGGTTCAATTTCCATGGCCTTCTCATAATATTTGTTGGCCATAGATCTCTGCATCCACACTCTATTCAAATACAGGTCACTTCACAAACATGCAGCCCCCTCCCCCGCACCTGCACTAGCACCCACTCACAATAAAAGAAGCAATGTACACATTGAAGCAATGAGCTTAAAATACACATTGCACAAGGCACCCACTCAGGGTAAAAAAATCTAAAAGCTAAAATGTGCAGTGTTACTGAAACGTATGAATGGGTAATATTAAATAGTTAAAAACCTAAAGCTTGGGGGTTACTGAAACCTGTGTATTGGTAATATTAAACAATTGCGCCTGAGACTAGTGGGTAATATTAAACAGTAAAAACCTTAAAAACTTAGGRAGTTACTGAAACCTGTGTATCGGTAATATTAAATGGTTGGACTCTAGTTCTCCATACCAATCTATGTCAAATACAATAATCTTTGTTAATCACCACATATTAATCACCATAATAATTTTTAAGTATGATTAAGTAAAAGTAAAAAAATAAATACATAAAAAAAATATTCTATCCATATTTAATCATATCCAAAAAAAAATAAAAAATAAAAAATAAAAAATGTATTAAATGTGTTCTTTTCAATAAATGTACTCCTGTAAATATAAATGTATATTTTTAAAATTAAATAAAAAACAATAAAATAATGAAATTTATATTTTAGATTCACCTTAAAAAAATAAAAAAATATTTAGCTCTCTTATAATGTGATCTCTTTTCGCCTACCCTTTAACATCGCACCCATCCTTTGAATACTAGGAGTTAGATAAGTCATTTGTAAGATTTAGGAGGTGAAAAATTAATAACGGCTAAACCCCATAAATTTACTATTCATTGGCTTGAGAGGCATTTTACTCTTGAGTGTGAAGATGTGTCACATACTTAAAATAATGTTTTAGTTATAAATAAAATAAAATATTAAAAAATACAATATCAAACTTTTTAATTAATTCATGTTGTTTTTCTTTGTGGTATTTCACTTTATTTTTATTTTGTATTATGTTTTATATAGTTATTAATCTTCTTTAATTTTCATATTGTTTTGGATATTGAGATTTATAACTACCACTTTGTGTTAAGATTCATTTTGGATCATAGTTGGAAGTAAACATACTGTATTTGTGTTAATATTCATTTTGGATCATAGTTGGAAGTAAACATACTCTAAAAAAATAGAGTAATGTTGTCTCGCTTGTGTGCATTCTTTCTAATGTTGAAGGGTTGACGACTTAGAGTTTTTTCAGAGTTGATCAACAAAACTCAAGGTATTAACATATCAATTCTTAGTCTAAGATTGAAGAAGGTTTGACTCGAGACGCCATGACAATAACAGAGACCATATGGTCTTGTGTTGGAAATGAAGGGTTAAATTACACCAAGAAGCCACTCGGGCTCACATTCACACATTTCATCACAATTCATCATGATATTAACAACATGCAACAATACCATATTTATCCATTGAACTCATTGAAATATCCCTGAGTATGGATCTATCTCTGGATGCTATCTCTAGGGTCTGCGCAACTGTCTTTGTTGCTGTAATTGTGGTGTGTTTGCAATGTAGGGTTTCTGACTGATGTTTATGTATAATATGGAACCATATAAGCATGCACAATGCTCAGGAAATAAGAGCCTTAGCTCTTATTTTATTAACTGAAGTAATGACAAAATAATGAAATGCGGAAATGACAACAACTCTTCAGGGGATCTTTATAGGTCAGATTGGCACTGGAATACACACATCAATATATGCTAATAACTGAAATAAATAAGCAAGGAACCTGATCCGGATGATATGCTCCAAATGTGGAAGATGTATGGATGACAACTGTCGGACTACAAAAAGACACACAAAAAAACGTTGCAACTGCTACATGCACTGGCAAACTCGCCCTGGGAGTTCTGGTGGTCAGAATGGCGTGAAATCTGTCTCTGAGGGGTCGCTCTAGTGCCTACACAAATCGCCCTGCCTGAGAAAGACTGAAACTGCTCTATCGGACTCCACACAAACCTGGACGGATTTGCTTTTAAGTGCGCCCGAACTGCTACTGTAGGGGGTCGCTTTGATGGTTTTTGCTGTCAGAATAGGTCAGAAATGGTCTTAATGGAAGTGCCCTGCCTCCTACTGATCTATGCTGGAAGGAGTCTGAGTATGTCGGAGAGGTTGGGCAGATGCGACCTACTCCAGTGATGAAAACCCTCAAATCCTCAGTGCTGCAACTCAACAATGCGCTGGATATATACGCAAACTCTGGATGGCTCCGTGAGCTTACTCTGAAGTGCAATAGAATATATGGATGATCTCCTTGGTAGACTAGGGAGTGTCTTTCAAATCCGAACCCTTTCACAGTGAGTGGTTTCGTCTAGAACACCACCAAACAATCCAATGAAGTCGCCTGACCTCCTCTGGACTCTGATTTCCAAATCTGTATATGCATAATGAGCAATTAGGTCAGATCTCAACTTTAATACCTCCGTTGATCTAATTGTGATTTAACCCCGGTTGAGAGTTGCGCTTTACCCCAAGTCGTATTTGGGTTTTCTCTTTAATCCTTTTTGACCCCCTTTTCCATCTAATTCTTCGTTATCTTAGGATAAAGTGGATTTTCCTAAGTTTGGGTCGAATATCCTCCTTATTTCTCCTCTTTCCCTAACGGTAAACTGACTATAGCCTACAGGAAAGTATAGACTACTTAGTGACCTCTGCTTAGGCTATTCAGGAAGATGGGGACATCATAGTCTCCCCTTCCCGAAATTGCTTGTCCTCAAGCAAGATCAAATCTGGGTGCTGCAGAATCTGCTCCCCCTCCCAAGTGGCATCCTCCACCGGGAACCCTCTCCATCAGATCAAGCACTGTTTGATGACTCTTCTCCTTAGTCGCCTCTCCCTGTGCTCCAGTACCTCCTCTGGCACCAGCTCCAACTACCCTTCCTCATCCAAGGGTGGAAATTCCTCAGAAACAGACACCTGCTGTCCCACTGCCTTTTTTAGGCATGACACGTGGAAGACGTTATGAATCCTGCTACCTGTTGGCAGCTCCAACTCATAACCTACCTCTCCCACTCTCCTAGTGATCTTGTATGGCCCATAGAACCTGGGCTTCAACTTCTCTGCTCCACTCCTCTTCAAGGAGGATTGTCTGTATGGCTGTAGTCTCAAGAAGACCAAGTCCCCTACCTCGAAACTGCGCTCAATCCTCTGCCTATCTGCATACATCTTCTATTGGTTCTGTGCTGCCTGCAGATTCTCTTTAACTGATTTGAGAATCCGCTGACTCTCTTCGATCCAATCCTTGGCCCCAGGGACCTTGCTGTCTCCAAACACTGTCTCAAATAATGAAGGTGCATCATACCCGTATAGTGCTCTGAAGGGTGACATCCTGATCGACATATGATATGTTGTGTTGTAACAGTGTTCCCCCATGTGTAGCCATCTAACCCAAGTGCGTTGCTGCCCTCCCACATAGTTCCTCAAATACCCTTCCACCCATTTGTTGACAATCTCTGTTTGTCCATCTGTCTGTGGATGATAGCTGGTACTCGTGGCCAACTCTGTACCTATCAATCAGAAGAGCTCCTGCCAAAATGCACTGATGAAGCGCCCATCCATGTCACTGACTATCTGTTTGGGTAGCCCATGCAACCTAAAGATCTCTCTAAAAAATAGCTCAACTACCTGTATATATTTATAATCCGAGGGAATGGCAAATAAATGTGCAAACTTGGTCAATCTGTCGACCACTACGAAGATACAGTCTTTTCCTTGCACCCGAGGAAGACCTGTAATGAAGTCCATAGATATGCTCTCCCACTTCTGCTCTGGAATGGGTAGAGGCTAAAGTAATCCTGTTGGGTGAGTCTGCTCAAACTTGTTCTGCTGACAAGTCGTACACTCCCTGATATGTTTTAGGACGTCATCCTTGAGACCCTTCCATGCGAATCTCTCTCTGATCCATCTATAGGTCTTGAAGTACCCCTGGTGTCCAGCTGTAGGGGAATCATGGAAGACCCTCAGAACCTGTGATTTTATTTTGGACTCAGTAACCAAATATATCCGATCTTTATAAAAGATCACATCATCAAGAACTCTGTACTTGTCATCCACTACCTGTCCGTCCATGATCTCGCAGGCAATTTTTTTTTTGGAATACTCAACCAACAAGTGTGCCTTCCAATCTGTACATATGTCCATCATAGAGCATCCTGCTGGCCTCCTGGATAGGGAATCTTCCACGACATTCCTTTTACCTTTGACGTACTCTATATCGAAGTCGTACGCTTGGATCTTTGAGACCCACTTTTGTTGCCTCTCATTGAGGTCCTTTTGATCCAGGAAATACTTAAGACTATTGTGATCAGTCTTCACTATAAACCTGCTGCCTACCAGGTACTGTCTGAATTTGGCTAAGGCATGCATGATAGCCAACATTTCCTTGTCATAAATGGGGTAAAGCCTTTCGGTTTCACTGAGTTTCCAGCTCTCAAATACAATGGGATGCCCCCCCTGCATCAACACTGCCCCAATGCCAACCCCTGATGCATCACACTCTAATACAAAGGGTCTCGAAAAATCTGGAAGGGCTAGAAAAGGACATGTGCTCATTACCTCCTTCATTTTCTCGAATGTCTGTTGTGCCTCGTCTGTCCACTGAAATGCACCTTTCTTTGTCAGATTGGTGAGTGGTGCCCCCAGCTGTGAAAAGCCTTTGACGAAGCGCCTGTAGTAGCTGCATATCCCAAAGAATCCTCTCAGCTCCATGAGGTTCTTGGGTGTTGGCCAATCCAAAATGGCCCTGATCTTCTCCTGGTGTACCTGCACTCCCTGCTCGCTGATGATGTGCCCCAAGTACAACAACTCCCTCATCCCAAACTCACACTTGGATTCCTTGGCATAAAGTGACTGTGACTGCATGATGCCTAGGACCTCCTTTAAGTGTGTCAAATGCTCCTCCCACGTCCTGCTATAAATCAGGATGTCGTCAAAGAACACCAGAAGGTGTTTCCTTAGTTGTCCCATGAAGATGTGATTCATGCATGACTGAAATGTGGCTGGTGCATTGGTCAACCCAAACGACATGACCATAAATGCCCAAAGTGACACCTGAACACTGTCTTTTCCACATCCTGCTCTCTGATAGCAATCTGATGGTATCTTGACCGAAGATCAATCTTCATGAAGAACACCGCACCATGCAACTCATCCATGAGCTCATCAATCCTTGGAATCGGGTACCTATTTTTAATCGTCTTTTTATTAAGCACCCTGTAATCAATGCACATCCTCCATGTGCCATCTTTCTTCAGTACCAACATTACTGAAGAAGCAAAAGGGCTCGAACTCGGCCTGATATGCCCCATCTCGAGAAGATATTTGATGGTCTTCTCTATCTCGTCTTTAACTCTCCTGGGGTGTTTGTATGGTGCTGTGATCACTGGTACAGTCCCTGCCTCTAGCTCAATGGAGTGCTCAAATCCCCTGTCTGGGGGCCTTCCTGGTGGAATCGGCCCAAACACTGCCTCAAACTTCCCCAACATTTCTTTGATCTATGGGTGATACTGCTCTCTCCCCCTAGCATCTCTCCTAGTGGTAATCAAACACTCTGTCGCATATGCTACATCCCCATGAAGGAATATCCGCTCCATCCTCTTGGCTGACACCGCCCTAGGTGCTCCTGTCGACATGCCCCTTAGAACTACTCTGGACCCATCTCTGTCTCTGAAGCTCATAGTCAAGGTCTGGTAGTTAAACCCTATCTCTCCAAGTGTATAGAGCCATTGTACTCCTAACACTGCATCTGTGTCTGAGAGATCTACCACATAGAATGTGTCTGTCATGGTATAGTTACCTAGTCGAACCTCTAGGTGAGGAATTATGTCTAGGCATGTCATAGTGTATCCATCTTCCATGGCTACTGTGAATCCCTCGAACTCCTCTGTGCACAACCCTCGACGGGCCACCAACGAGGAATCAATGAAGTTGTGGGTTGCCCCACTGTCTACCAACACTGTGATGCGTTGTCCCTGTATGAGGCCCTTAAGCTTGATAGTGTTGAACCTCGGTATGCCTGAAAGGGTAGAAATAGTGCCCCCTTTGGCCTCTCTCTGAGGTTTTACCCCCCCTGGTGGTTTAACCTCTACCTTCTGTGGAGGCTTCTTCCTGGCTGGCTCTGGCTCCTGTACTGACTCATCTCTTGAACTGCTCTCTGTTAGCGTCAGAAGTCACTCCTAGATTGCAGTAGGATCAGAGCCCGATGCCCATCAGTTTATGTCATGATTTGTTTAATGGGGTGATCGGATGGAGGTTAACTCAAACGATACAGTTCTAACGTCGAAACTAGGCCAGACATGCATGGGCAAGTGAGGTCTTAGATAACTTCAGACAATGATTCGTAGTAAGGGTGAGTAAGGGGGAAGACTTGTATCAAAAAGATGCAAATCTCTGTAGTAAACATCAGGTTCCTAACAGACTGTGGAAGAAGACATCTAAACACGGGATCTTCCTATGTTCAAACGCTGAAAACCAAAGAAAACAATAATGTCATAATAAATCCTTTATCACAACAGAGTTGTCATAATTCGTTCGAATCAGTCGATCACGAACTCTCTTAGCATGAGATGAAAACTTAGATGGAGTAAGAAAACTGTCTATTATAAAATAAGAAATCTCATATATAGATGCATAACCAGAGAACTGGAATCTGCTAAAACCTTACAGTCGGGAGCTTCGCTCTACCATCGATACCTTCCAAAATACAAAAATTGGGTCTATATACCTAGGAAAATTCACCTCTCAGAGGTGTGTCTAGTCACCCAAAGCTTGGTGTCCCTTCAGTCAAACTCGTACCAATGTCTATCTTTAAATGCCACCTTAACCAGGCATGGCTCTTGTAAGGAAGGTAGCTGAGACATTAAGTGCTTGGCTAGCGTGTGCAGACTTCTCTGTCGAGTTGAGGAATTCGGCATGGTCTTTTTGAGAAAATCGATACATAGGACCTCTGTGAGCAGGCGGCTCGCCAGACCCTCCATTCCCCTCATTCAATGAACGAAAGGAGGTTTCAACCACCCGATCTTGCACTCATTTACTTCGATACTAGGAACAGTATTAAGATCAGGTCCGATGGCGCCTGGAGGTCACGACGATCCCATCTGCAACTGAACTCGGTGCTTTTGGCCTTCTTTATGCAACTCCTTCCTTTCCTCAAGCGACCATGGGCTGTGACCATATGCTTTCGGCGTTCGTGAATATGAAAGGGATAACCTTTGCTGATTGAAATCGCGATGGGCGATATGCTGAGAAGGCTTAATCTGGCACCACGTGTCTCTCTGAGATCTGACGGCCTTGAACTCACCCGATACCTTTGTGGGCCCAGGTCCGGGACTTTCCCAGCATCTCGTGCATTGGAACATAACGAAGTTTCTTTTTGCACCTTGGAGTCACGACAGGCGAAATGCCGAGATGGCTCAGTTTGTCGCCAGGTGTCCCCTTTGAATGGACGACTGAAAATGCTTCGTGATGTCGCGGGCCCCAGCTTCTATGCTTTCGGCACTATCAGGGTTCGGGGTTTTGAAGGGTGAAGAAACAGGGAATTTTACCCCTTGAACTCCTGAATGTCGATACGCAGGTGTGACTGGATCCTGTGCCGCGCGTCATTGGATCGGATGACCCAGATTCAGCCTTGAAATATAAGGGCTTTCTTTGGTGCTATATGTCGGATAACTTGGTAACCCCGAGATCCTGATGACCGCTGATCTGCTTCGTGGATGGATCTTGGCCGAGGACATCAAAACTTTGCCCGCTCGCTTGAATCGTAACCGAAAAGTTGGTCCTTCCGCTGCTACCCGTGGGCATTTCGTGTGCAATCTAC
This sequence comes from Picea engelmannii, assembly GCA_009831015.1. Lineage (NCBI taxonomy): Eukaryota > Viridiplantae > Streptophyta > Pinopsida > Pinales > Pinaceae > Picea > Picea engelmannii. The sequence goes on along the minus strand of ML779103.1, from coordinate 1,039,969 downwards.
AACCCTGGGTGCTTCTGCACTTAAATGACAAAAATAATCGCTAACATTAGGCTCCATGGGTGATAGAGTCGTCCCTGCGATGCTCTAAGAACTCCTTTCGCAGCTTCAGTGCCTTGCTATTGGGCTATGGGGTCACTTATTAGGCCGAAAACACGCAAAAATAAACTAAACAAAGAAATAAAGGACAATATTTACAAACAAGGGAGCCGTCCGAGGCTCAAATAAAACATTTCTTCAGAAAATGCCCATTCACTGGGCTGCTGAAAACCTCTTCACCCTCCAGATCTTGCAACCCATACATGTTGTTGGAAAAAATCTCAGAGATTTTGAAGGGGCCAATCYAGAGGGCGTCAAACTTGTTGTGTTTKCCTTTATCCTGCCTGGGGGCGTCCCACTTGAGTACCAAATCCYCGATCTTGAACTCTTTCTTCCTGACCATCTTGTCGAAAGCCTGCTTGATCTTTTCCTGGTGATTATGAGTTGCAGTCCTCACCTGCTCTCTGATCTGCTGCACTTCTACTATCTGATGAATCCTCCTGATCATATGATYTGTTTCTCCCTCATGGTCTTGAAATAATTTCTCCACAGGTAAGGTGAGCTGAGTAGGAAAAACCACCTCTGTGCCATAGACTAGCTGAAAAGGCGAAGTTCCYAGAGATTTCTTCGTTGTCACACGATCARCCCACAGAGAAAACTTCAACTTTGAATCCCAGGCCCTTTTGTTGTCTTCCAACAACCTTTTGATGATCCTTATTAGGCTTTTGTTGGAGGACTCTGCTAAACCATTTCCCTGGGGATAGTAGGGGGTGGAGTGAATTAGCGAGATCTGGAACTGCTCACAGAACCTAATTAGAGGCTCAGACTTGAAAGAAGCATCATTATCGGTGACGATCCTGCTGGGACARCCAAATATAGCCATGATATCGTCTAGGAAGCTGATAATTACTTTGTGAGATGCACTTCTGGTAGGGATAGCTTCTATCCACTTGGTGAAATAATCTGTTGCTGTTAGGATCCATCTGTGTTGACCGCTTGAGGGAGGATGAATTTCTCCAATGAAGTCCAACCCCCACTACTAAAAAGGTGTTGGAGATACTATAGGCTTCAATGGCAGCGATTTGAGCTGTTGCTTTCCTGAGAACTTTTGACATTTGATGCAAGCTCTGATTCCTCTGCAGACATCAACGAATAAAGTAGGCCAGTAATATCCAGCCCTGAGAATTTTATGATCTTTGGTCTTCTAGAAATGATGCCCCCCACAAAGGCCTTCGTGGAAATCAAACATAACTTTTTGGGCTTCTGGTGGGTTCAAACATCTCAGCAGCATCCCCAAAGGATCTCTCCAGTACAAAACTTGCTCAATGAGACAATACCTGACCGCCTTGAGCTTTAGAGCTCTTGCCCTGCTTTTACCCATTCCATCCGGAGGCTTCAATTCCTGCAGAAAGTATAGAATGTCACTATACCAGGCACAATCTGCCAGTAATAAGCCATCTTGGGAGCATTGGCTGGGCAGCTCATCTTGCTGAGTTCCTGAGCGGGTGTTGAGGAAACTAACACCCAAGGCTTCACAATTGGATTCATCCAGTAGCTTGGCTAGACCTTGCCCCTTAACCAACTTGGTGGGCTTTATTTCCAAGTCAAATTCCAGAATTTTTTCTATCCATTTGCCTCTTCTCCGATCTATGTCTGGCTGTACAAGAATGTCCTTTACGGAAACTGAAGGAACGTATGTTGTCACCTTCAAATGTAAGATGTAGATCCTGAAATCTTTGAGGGCTTTCACTAAGGCATAGGCCTGCTTCTCCATGCTCTCATACTTGGTCTCCGCATCTCTTAATGCCTTGCTGAAGAAAGCGATGGGTTGCTCATGCCCCTTCTCGTTTTTCTGTAACAAGACCGCTGCTACTGTATCAAAATAAGAAAAGGAGAAAATTAGGAATTCTTTGGAATAGTCAGGACTGATCAGCACAGGTGTCTCAGTCAATGCCCTTTTTATTTGGTCAAAAGATGCCCTGGGCTCAGCAGCCCATTTCACCTCGTTTCCCTTCCTGAGCATGGCCATGATGTGTTTCACTAGCTCGGCAAAATTTGAGACAAACCTCCTTAGAAAATTAATTTTCCCCAAAAAGGCCTGAACCTCTTTTTTAGACCTGGGAAGTGATAAGGCTTGAATTTCCTCCAACCTGTTGGGATCAATTCTCACTCCCTCTGCTGATACTATATGGCCCAACAACTTCCCTTCCTGCATAGCGAACAAAGATTTCTTGGGGTTTAGGGACAGACCAAACCTCCGACATTTCATGAAAACTTTCCTCAAGTGGTGGTGCTGTTCCTTGTCTGAACTGGAGAAGACCATGATGTCATCGAGATAGATCACCACGAACCGGTCCTTCTCTCCGATGAAGGCTATATCCATGGCTCGCTGAAATGTCGCTCCTGCATTCATTATTCCAAATGGCATATTGGCATACATGAATGTGCCCCAAGGAGTGGTGAAGGATGTCTTCTCCCTGTCCTCAGGCATGATCGATATCTGATTATAGCCGGAAAAACCGTCGATCATGGAAATCCTAGATGCGCCGGTTACCCTTTGCAATATGTGCTCCATGTTGGGCAGGGGATAATTGTCTTTCTTTGAACTCCTGTTCGGGTTCCTGAAGTCGACACAAAGCCTTATTTCTCCGCTTTTCTTTCTTACCGGGACCAAATTGGCCACCCATTCAGAATATCTCAAGGGGACAATGATTTGTGCATCCAACAACCTTTTTACTTCTTTCTCCATAATGGGCAGCAACGTGGGATTTATCTGCCTTAGCTTCTACCTGAATGGCCTAACCTCTTCCTTCAGTGGGATCTTATGCTCAATGACAGACGTGTCATACGTCTTGAGGTATTTGTAAGTCCATGCAAACACATCAGTGAATTCTTTCAGCAACTCAGTTTATTCGGCCCTCTGCTTTGTGGTCAAACTCCTTGACAACCTAATGAATTTAGGCTCCTCCTGTGAAACAATGTTGCATTCAGCTGTATCAACACCTTCATCCGAAACTCTACCTTTTACTGCCACATCGTTCCCATCGAACAATCTTTCCAACGGGACTAGTCCCTTCGGAATGTGATTGCTAGGTAGCTGAATAATCTGGTGGTTGGCAATTTTATTTAAAAACACTTTAGGGTGAGGGTCGCCTTCTATGTCAGGATCCTGATCAATGTGCAACGTAGAAAACTCATCAACAGAACGGAGAAATATTTCAATTTCTTGATCATCTTCGAATACCTTCCAGTGCTTGACATTGTCAGGTACATAGGGCTTATATTTTATTTCAACATCAGAGTTGACTATGGACGGTAGAGAAGCTTTCAGCAAGCTGGCCAAGACAACTAAAGAATCGGCCACAGCATTATCCTCTCTTGGAATAAAATAGATATTGAAAGCTGAGAATAAATTGTCAATTAGGTCCCATGCTTCATTTCTGTAATTTCTGAGCCGAGGGTTCTTAGCCTGATAAGCGCTCCTGACTTGTTGGACCACTAACTCTGCATCTTCGAACATTGCTATCTCCTGAATTCCCATCTCCCTTGCAGCTCTTAATCCTATAAAAAGGGCTTCATACTCTACCACATTGTTTGTGGCTTCAAATTCTAATTTGTATGACAGAGATACGGTTTCCTGGGTAGGTGACACAAAAAACACCCTAGCACCAGCGCCTTCCCGGGAACAGGCTCCATCAAAATTTTTTTTCCAAACGGGGGTGATGGAAGGAGGAAGTTCACGAGGAGATGTGGGCTGCTTTCTGAGTTTGAGAGGGGGCTCGGGGGTATGGGTGAGTTGTAGTAGACTGGAACCTAAATTAGTGTCCAAGGCGAAAATGGGATGGTTGGTAGGATTAGCTTCATCACTGATTATATAGGCCAATTGGGCTTCCCTATACAGCCTTCTATGCTCTCCTCCGAACACTGGGATAGTAGCATATGTGAGGTCCATTTGCAAGGTCCCCCCCAGTCTCTTTATCCAAGATCTTGACAACAACATACCGAACTTGGGGGGGACATCAACCACTACAATATCCATGACCACACTTTTCATGGGCAACTGAAACAAGGTCACGACCAAGTCTTTGATAACCCCGAGACATTGAACTTTCCTAGAGTCAAAAGAGTACAGGTCATGATAGGCTCGAGTGACTTCTAGCCCTAATTCTTCCATGACATCTTTGGGCATGAGGTTGTGAGAAGCCCCTGAATCCATCAAGCAGTTGTGCAATACCTTATCATGTATGTTCAAGGAAGTGTAGAAGGGAGGAGATGAGTCATTCCTATCTTCTACCATGGGTCCTAGGACAACTGCTGGATTTTCATCTTGGAGGTTTATGGAGTCTGTGGGAAGGCATGAGGCTTCGGACTGTAAGAGCTCAGAGAAGCATTTTTTGAACCCTTCATGTTTAATCAATTCTGTCAGGGGCACAGGGATTTTGATTTTTTGAATTTCATGCTCGAAATTAAAAGAAGATGAGATCTTTGGGATTTCTCTTATTTCGGGAGCATGAATCTGGATAATGGGAGAGAGGGGTTGGGTCCTCTTACCTCTATTACTGTCTGCTACTTCATTAGCAGGATTCTCTATTCTAGTGAGCTTCTCAGGGGCATCAGGTGCTACTGCCTTCTTCTGGGACCTCAGGTCATACCTACCTTGGCGGTTGCTAGTCTTGTTTTCATTGCTTAGTTCATTTAGCCGACTGTCCATGAGAGACTCCTCATAGGCTGATTGAGTGAGATGAGGGAAAGGGGGAGTGTCCCCGAAGCAATGGATTTAAGGATCAACCTCGTCTGTTTCTCTTTCTTCCCCCTCGGCCACAAAATTGTTTTGAAAAGGGGCCTGAATCTTCTGGTCTTCTCTGTCTCTTCCCTTCTCTCTTTGCACATTCGTGGGAGTAAAATTGTTTGGCCTCCTGAAACCTCCCTTGTTTTCGGCATTTAGAGGGCCTTTGTATGCTTTCCTCGCTTCCAACCTCATTCTCTCCATCTCCGTAGACAGAGACTTCACCATCCTGGTCAGTTCATCCACTTGAGGGTGGGGCACCGATGGGTCAGAAGTCGAAGCTTTTGATCTTCCTTTTCTCCTGTCTGCGTCGGCCTTGTTCCTCAGTCTATCAGCTGCTAACACATTGGATTCCACCTCTATGGCCTCATCTTGCATTTGAGATAAGGAGGTGGCTCTTCTTTCTCTCAACAAAAGGAAGAAATCGGGGCCGAACGTGCTAGCATATGAAATCTTAGTTGAAGCTTCTGAAGGCTTTATCTCGGCGGGGATTTTGTTATACATCTTATTAAATATTTTGGAGAAGTCGGAGATAGAATCTCCTTCCATCTTCTTTAGAGACCCAAACTCTATCATGTAATACATGAAATCCTTCCTATCTCCCCACTACCTTAGGAAAGCACTATCTAGAGCTTCAATCCCGACAATAGATCCTAGAGCCAATCCTCTAAACCATTTTATCACCTCGCCGTCCAGGCTCTGGATGAAGACTCTCATCCAGAAATCTTCATTTTCAATGTTGAGGTTGTCTGCATAACTGTAGAAAGCAACCAGGTGCTCTTCGGCAGTTATGTCTCCTTCCCCAGTGAACGTGGGCATGTATTTCAAGTAATCCCCAGTAGGAAGAGGATTCAGAGGATGGGGTAGGACTAAGGGAGCATATCTGGCAGCGACTATGGCGTCCATTCTATTCAGAGGGGGATTAGCACCAGCCATAGGAATATTAGGTGGAGGAGAGCTGGGAGGAGAAGGAGTTCGCGAAGGGGCTACTGGGAATGAGTCCCAGAGTGGAGTGGGAAACAAGAGGGGATTTAAGGAGAAGGCTAACGAGCTCAAGTCAATAGGTGTTTTCCTTTGTGCATGAGTGGTAAAGATAGGAGTGGGGAAATATTCTATGGTTCCGAGTCTGCGCCAAGGAAAAGCTTCAGAGGAGAGGGGAGTGACAAGAATTTCTCCCTCCAATCCCAGACCAGGAGGGGAAAACTCAGCAGGAACGCTCCCGAAATTCAAGAAACGATAAACCTCTGAAGGAAGTCTATTAGGAAACTAAGAAGGAGAAAAGGGAGTTCTCATAGAAGGAGATGGCGGATTACCTGCTTCGGCGATGGAAACTTTTTCTTCAGAGCTCTTTCCTCTTCTGAGAACCACCTCTGGGTCAGCTCCAGGTATAGCTAGAGGCAGCTGTGGATGAGACCGCGTGTGTCTGCCTCTGAAAGCCACAATTAATAGAGTAGGTTCTCCCCAACGAAGTCGTCACAATGGAGTCACCAGGTGCACAGTAGCAATCTTGATAATTCTGATATCTGATGCACCTTCAGAATCAGTTGATCGTTGTCGTTCAATCTCGGGGAAAATATTCAACTTCGTCCCCGGCAACGGTGCCATAAATGTTAGCGTCAGAAGTCACTCCTGGACTGAAGCAGGAGTAGAGCCCGATGCCCATCAGTTTATGTCACGATTTGTTTAATGGGGTGATCGGATGGAGGTTAACTCAAACGATACATTTCTAACGTCGAAACTAGGCCAGACATGCATGGGCAAGTGAGGTCTTAGATAACTTCAGACAGTGAGTCATAGTAAGCGTGAGTAAGGGGGAAGACTTGTATCAGAAAGATGCAAAGGTCTGTAGTAAACATCAGGTTCCTAACAGACTATGGAAGAAGACAACTAAAAGCGGGATCTTCCTACGTTCAAACGCTGAAAACCAGAGAAAACAATAATGTCATAATAAATCCTTTATCACAACAGAGTTGTCATAATTCGTGCGAATCAGTCGATCACGAACTCTCTTAGCATGAGATGAAAACTTAGATGGAGTAAGAAAACAGTCTGTTATAAAATAAGAAATCTCATATACAGATGCATAACCAAAGAACTGGAATCTGCTAAAACCTTACAGTCGGGAGCTTCGCTCTACCATCGATACCTTCCAAAATACAAAAATTGGGTCTATATACCCAGGAAAATTCACCTCTCAGAGGCGTGTCTAGTCACCCAAAGCTTGGTGTCCCTTCAGTCAAACTCGTACTAATGTCTATCTTTAAATGCCACCTTAACCAAGCATGGCTCTTGTAAGGAGGGCAGTTGAGACATTAAGTGCTTGGCTAGCGTGTGCAGAATTCTCTGTCGAGTTGAGGACTTCGGCATGGTCTTTTTGAGAAAATCGATACACAGGACCTCTGTGAGCAGGCGGCTCGCCAGACCCTCCATTCCCCTCATTCAATGGACGAAAGGAGGTTTCAACCACCCGATCTTGCACTCATTTACTTCGATACTAGGAACAGTATTAAGATCGGGTCTGATGGCGCCTGGAGGTTGCAACGATCCCCTCTGCAACTGAACTCGGTGCTTTTGGCCTTCGTTATGCATCTCCTTCCTTTCCTCAAGCGACCATGGGCTGTGACCATATGCTTTTGGCGTTCGCGAATATGAAAGGGCTAACCTTTGCTGATTGAAATCGCGATGGGCGATATGCCGAGAAGGCTTAATCTGGCACCACGTGTCTCTTTGAGATCTGACGGCCTTGAACTAACCTGATACCTTTGTGGGCCCGGGTTGGGGACTTTCCCGGCATCTCGTGCATCGGAACATAACGAAGTTTCTTTTTGCACCTTGGAGTCGCGACGGGCGAAACGCCGAGATGGCTCAGTTTGTCGCCAGGTGTCCCCTTTGAATGGACGGCTGAAAACACTTTGTGATGTCGCGGGCCCCAGCTTCTATGCTTTCGGCACTATCGGGGTTCGGGGTTTCGAAGGGTGAAGAAACAGGGAATTTTTCCCCTTGAACTCCCGAATGTTGATACGCCGGTGTGACTGGATCCTGTGTCGCGCGTCACTGGATCGGACGACCCAGATTCAACCTTGAAATATAAGGGCTTTCTTTGGTGCTATATGTCGGATAACTTGGTAAACCCGAGATCCCGATGACCGCTGATCTGCTTCGTGGATGGATCTCGACCGAGGACATCAAAACTTTGCCCGCTCGCTTGAATCGTAACCGAAAAGTTGGTCCTTCCGCTGCTGCCCGTGGGCATTTCGTGTGCAATCTACAGCCCTGGGTGATTCTGCACTTAAATGACAAAAAATAATCGCTAACACTCTCTATACTTATACTGTGTTCCTCTGCCTCCTCCTCGTCATCACTGCCGGATTCCACCTCAATGTAGTGGATCTGACCCTTTCCCATACACCTGTGCCCTAGGACCCAAGGATCTTTGCACGAGAAGCATAGCTTCTTCCTCATGAGATCTCTCTTGGTCTCATCATCTAATCTCTCTCTACCCCTCCAATCCTTCTGTGGTGGTCTCTGGTCTTTGTCTCTATCTTTCTGTGGTACGAAATATTTAGAGAATTTGGACTTCTGTACTGACTCACTCATGTCTCTGGTACGGATTATGGCCTCCTGAAGGGTGTGGGGTTTAAAGGATTTTACCCAGCCTCTCAGTGGCTCGGTTAACTCCTCTGTGAAAAGCATCACCAATCTCTGCTCGGAGATATCTGTCACTGCTACTGCCGTCTGCTGGAACTCTGCTATGAATGCCTCTCTGGAGCTTGTCTGTCTCAATTGAGTCAAGTCTCTAAACTGGAGCTCAAGATCTCTCCTATCAAATATTTCCATCAACCTCTCAGTAAACTCCAGGTAGGAAGTGATACGGCTGTGGCCCAGTGTGACCAAACCATGGTACCACCACTCGTGAGATTCTCCCTCTAGATGGAGAGTGGAAAAACTGATTGCCTCTGCCTCGGTCATCTGGTTAAGCTTGAAATAAGTGTCAAGATTTTGGACCCATGCCTGTGCCGAGCATCTGGTAGATCCATCGAAGGAAGGAATAGTGATTTTTCCAACCTTTTGAACGAAGTCCACATTCTGTCCCCCGTGTATTACCCCTCTACTCATCCCAAGGTCTGTTAAGATACCTGATCGTACAATAGTCTATCAGTGTCATATCCTCATGGAACTCCAGCCCTAGTGCCATGTAGTCCCTCTGATAATCTACAAACGGATCCCGCGGTCCTGTCTGCCCCTGTCCTGTCTGTACTGTCTGGACATCACCCTGGAACTGTGGGTAGAGTGGTCTGGGAATCCTCCCTGATGTGATGTAGGTGCGAGTAGGTGACTGTCGTCCACTCGACCCTATGGGGTTTTCGCTAGACCCACTGGCTCCTCCTCCGCCAATTGCACCTGTAGTGCCCATGCTGCTCTGTATCAACTGGGTGCTAATGGCGATCTGTGCTATGGCCTGCATCATCTCCCTTTGCCCCTTGGCAAGGTCATTCAGGATGGCCTGAGTGCTATCCTGGGGAATCTCAACGTTCTTCCCCCGGTCATGTAGGTTTTCTGCTCTATCTCCCATCTTCTCCTCTATCTCGGCCTCTATCTCAGAACCGATGGGAATCCGGTTCTGGTGATCTGACTCTGGATCTGACACTACCCTCCTGTGTCGGTCTCTCCTGTTCCTGTGATTACCTCTATGGTTTTGTACGTACTCGTCTCCTATGTGGCCTTGAACCTTTGGGTTCTCCTCTCCTGAACCTCTAATCATAAGGCTATGATGCCTTCTTCACAGGTTCGCAGGATGGAAGCTTTGATACCACTGAAATATCCTTGAGTATGGATCTATCTCCGGATGCTATCTCTAGGGTCTGCGCAACTATCTGTGTTGCTGTAATTGTGGTGTGTTTGCAATGTAGGGGTTATAACTGATGTTTATGTATAATATGGAACCATATAAGCATGCACAATGCTCGGGCAATAGGAACCTTAGCTCTTATTTTATTAACTGAAGTAATGACAAAATAATGAAATGCAGAAATGACAACAACTCTTCAGGGGATCTTTACAGGTTAGATCAGCACTGGAATACACACATCAATATATGCTAATAACTGAAATAAATAAGAAAGGAACATGATCCGAATGATATGCTCCAAATGTGGAAGACGTATGGACGACTGCTGCCGGACTACAAAAAAACACACACAAAAATGTTGCAACTGCTACAAGCACTAGCAAACTCTCCCTGGGAGCTCTGGTGGTTAGAATGGCGTGAAATCTGTCTCTGAGGGGTCGCCCTAGTGCCTGCACAAATCTCCCTACCTGATCAAGTCTGAAACTTCTCTATTGGACTCCACACAAACCCAGACGAATCTGCTGTTAAGTGCGCCCTAATTGCTGCTATAGGGGGTCGCTTTGATGGTTTTTTCTATCCAAATAGGTCAAAAACAGTCTTAATGGAAGCGCCCTGCCTCCTACTGATCTCTGCTGGAAGGAGTCTGAGTACGTCGGAGAGGTTGGGCAGATGCAACCTACTCTAGTGATGAAAACCCTCAAATCCTCAGCGCTGCAACTCAACAATGCACTGGATACATACGCAAACTCTGGATGGCTTTGTGAGCTTACTCTAAAGTGCAATAGAAGATCTGGATGATCTCCTTGGCAGACTAGGGAGTGTCTTTCAACTCCGAACCCTATCACAGTGAGTGGTTTCGTCCAGAACACCACCAAACAATCCAATGAAGTCGCCTGACCTCCTCTGGACTCTGATTTTCAAATCTGTATATGCATAATGAGCAATTAGGCCAGATCTCAACTTTAATACCTCCGATGATCTAATTGTGATTTAACCTCGGCTGAGAGTTGCACTTTACCCCAAGTCATATTTGGGTTTTCGCTTTAATCCTTTTCGACCACCTTTTCCATCTAATTCTTTGTTGTCTTAGGATAAAGTGGATTTTTCTAAGTTTGGGTCGAATATCCTCCTTATTTCTCCTCTTTCCCTAACGGTAAACTGACTATAGCCTACGGGAAAGTATAGAATACTTAGTGACCTCTGTCTAGGCTATTCAGGAAGATGGGGACGTCAAACTCATAATCAACATAGTAAATGATAGGAATAACAACAACTTTATATTATTTTCATTAAACCAGTGGCATGCATAGACAAGAGACTCATAATTCATCAGGAATAACACCCTACTCTCTCATACATTCTATTAATGATGCATTACAAGATGCCATGTGCTCTCTATCATAATATGCACATAATACTAAGCTGACTCTATTGCCGACTCATAAAATTGTTCCATCCACATACAAAACTATTACTCATACTCACAACATGAATCATGCAAACACATGATAGGTTGATTTATCTTTTTTACTGTAGATCTCAGACTCATTGAACTCCTCTATGTATCTTTCCTGCTCCTTTTTATCCCTTCTCTATTATGGCGCTTTGTCACTTTCGCCTTTGCTCCACTCACTCTGTTGACTGCCAATTTTGCATGCTTCTACCACCCGCATGTATCCCACGTAACCTCTTTGGAGTCATGGTAGTCCTAACTAACTTTCCAACTCATCCCTTAATTGCTCCATGATCTCTCATGTTTCCTGAGGTAATCATTCAGGAATATTCTCAAAGATCTTCTTCTTGATTCGACGTGCATGTGGTATCTTCTTGATTCCTAGATGCATTGTGGAACTTTGACTAGCACATGCACCTTATTTCATCCATCATGTAGTTATCGTTGTGTGCACAAAATTGGAGTGTGCACACAATTGTTCTTGTGTGCATGCACAATATTTACCCCAAAACTTTGGGTGCCAACATTCCCCCAACACTGTTACTTGGCTCGTCCTCGAACCAATGGTATTGATCATGGTGTGACTGATGCCACAGAAGGAACCATCTTCATGAGTTCCTGAAGGAACTCCTTGAACTGGCTGACATATTGTTGATGAGAAAAACTGACCATGTTCAACATTATAGGTAAATCACCCAGTCAGGGTCCCAATTAGACCCTTATCCATTGAAATGGTAATTCCGACTGGTTCTATGAGTCTTGAGTTACCCCTTGTCCTAAGACTGGCCTAAGATCAACCTAAGCTAATTTAATCTATATGCACAAAATATATACAATCAAAGTCTTCTATGTGCTAAGGTGTTTTGTTATTTGTTGTTATCAACAGAAAGAAGGAAATGAATTGCCTTATTGCAGCTTCTTTGAAGAAGACAATCCTTTGTTGAAATAAGGGCTCAACAAAGACACCGTTGGGTTTGCTCCTACGAAAGGATACTTTATGGATTAAATGAAAATGAGGTTTTAATCTAAAATGAAAGAATCTAATCTAACCTATCTTGATTATGACAAGATACAAATGTGCTTTCAAACGACAGGTTTGCACACACTTCCCACACAAATTTGCTTTCAAACTCTCCTAAGCCACCCTTTTGATTTACATATTTGGAGAATTGCTTTCAACAATTAGGTGAAGAGAGTGGGGTGGTACAAGAGGCTTTTTATTTGAAGGATTTGATGAAATACCAATTAATTTTGACCTCATTATTTTCTCTTTATCTACCAAAGTAGAGGTTTTTAATTATGGAGGGGATGGGAGGGATTTAAAGTAAAGAATGCCGACAATTTTTACCTTTTTAAAGATAAGCTTATAATACTTGAAACATAAACTAATGTTCCCCATGGATAACGGTTAATGTACAAGAAAAGAGAAAACTTAGTATGAATGACCTTTAGATAAATGAAATCCTATAAGAGGTTAGAGAACATTTTTTCGCATGTAGATCAACCAATGTTGAGTGGGAAAGATTCCCCATATCATAAAATCCAATCAAAATCAAAACAAACCAAAAACAAAAAACTTTAAATCCAAACAAGGAATGAAAGTGCAAATTTGAAGGAAAAGAAAATTGCAAAGCCAAAAAAATTATAAGAAAACGTCACACCTAAAAATAGGGGGCATTAATGTTTGAAAGGTAAAGTTACATCAAGTGTCTTTTTCTTTACAAATATCTTGTTTTAAAAATTCAATCTTTCAAAGAAAAGAACAAGACAATAAATGAACATAGAGACTTCCATGACGTGACTTATTTGTTAGTAATTATCACCACAATTGATCTGTGAACCGTGAGGGAAAGGTGGGTGAATTCCAAATCTAGGATTGCAACAAATCTTGAGGACCTTCAAAACAGAAATTAAATCAAACAATATTAAAAGATGACTGAAACTAAAATCACCAAGAAAAATAGTCAAGAATGAAAATAGGCATATGAGACTTACCATAAAGAAGTAACCTCTTCTTATGATAAAAATAAAAGTATGAAGAAGGTGTGGATTTGATTAAGTT
>ML779103.1:996730-1021624 GCA_009831015.1 Picea engelmannii | reverse complement strand
ATCAATGATAAATGACAGTGGCTAATGGTTTCTCTCTCTCAGGATTTTCCTCTAACTCACCTTAAATTTACAATAGAATTTGAGTTAATAAAGGTAGGGATGCACTGCTAAGATTTATGTCACTACACCATGGTCATCAAAGTTTTGGAAAGGTAGGGACTGCAATTCCCCTTATTTCCAACAGATATTAAGATAAATAAATGATTATACAGTGGATAAAGAGGTTAATGCAGGGGTCTTTGAATGCAAAAGGTACTACTGACCAATCCAAATAAACACAGTGCATGAAACATGGGATATGTAGTGTATTTTAACAATGTCTTTTTGTAGCGCAGTGTGCACACAGGGACCAAGTGATTGAACGGGTACTCAATTTTTAGAAGAAAAAAAAATTGACCTCTAACATAGATGAAATGTAGGTGACAATGGCTATAAAGTATGTGGGAGAGAAGCTACAGATGCAAATGGATGAAGGAGGAAGTAGTCTGTAGCATCGAGCGCTACCAAAAGATCAGGCAGGAGATATCTCAAGACTTTGCTATGCAATGGAGAGAGCTCACATAATACCTGGAGATGTGATTGAAAATGGAATATCTGCAACCAATTAGGAAATCTCCACATCCCCCTCAGCCTCCAATTTATCTTTGGCATTTGATCCCGTAGCGCAGTCTGGAACTGTTCTGAACTAGTGATTTCAGCAACACCAAGCTTGAGAGAAAATTCAAATGCTCAAACTGTTAGCAAACTCATTAAATGACCCGATCCTCATATTCTCCTTTAACGGACAATGGCACTGAAAACAAGGTAGATCATGACCTCAATGGATTATGACAAATTATGGCAAAGATCAAAGGACAAAGGTGCACCACAGAAACTCCTAGTGAGTTGGCAGTGACTTTTTCAAAAACTTGATTTGACTCCCCCTTTAATGGACATAGGGATAACATGGCAAGAATAAAGGGTATGAGTGGATGGAGTGATGTGTCAAGTCATAAAGATCATGGGATGGGTTATTCTTGATGTCAATTCAAGAGGTGAGTCAAAACATAAACCATAGAATGAACCTAGGCTTAAAATCTATGTGTGGGCAAAAAATGAGCCAAAACCACAAGTCTTTATTTGTTCAAGCTAACCTAAGAAAATCACACAAAGAAAAATAAAGAAAACCTAAAGTCTAAAGGATAAAATATTTAAACCTAAGGGATAAAAGACCCAAGGCAACTTTATGTGATAAAATTGGCTCCAAAGGGGATGGCATGCTCCTTGTGAAATGCCAAGAACAAGCAGTTTCAGTGCCTTATCCTAGGGCTATGGGGTCACTTATTCAATCAAAAAAAAAATGATATTTACAATGAAATGGAAAGCCACTCATGGCTTAAGAAAAATACTTTTTCAGAAAGTGCCCATTGACAGGGCCACAAAAAACTTCAGAATCCTCCAAATTCTGCAACTTATAAATGTTATTTGAAAATACCTCAGAAATTTTGAAGGGACCAATCCGCAAGGCCTCAAATTTACCGTGCTTGCCTTTGTTTTGCTTGGGTGCATCCCATTTGAGCACTAGATCTCCCAGCTAGAAATATTCTTTGCTTACCTTCTTGTCAAAGGCTTGCTTGATCTTCTGTTGATGGTCCAGTGCTTTGTCCAGTAGCTTCTCCCTAGTCTGCTACACTTGTACCAACTGTTATATTCTTCTGACCATATCATCAGGTTCTCCTTGGTAGTATTGGAAGAATTTTTCCATGGGCAAGGCAAGATGAGTAGGAAAGATAGCCTCAACCCCATATACCAGCTGAAAAGGAGAGACACCAAGTGATCTCTTTGTTGTCACTCTATCGTCCCACAAAGCAAATTTTAGTGTTGAATCCCATGCTTTCTTGTTGTCTTCTAACAATCTCTTGATGATCTTTATAATACTCTTGTTAGAGGATTCTGCCAATCCATTCCCTTGGGAATAATAAGGAGTAGAATGAACCAATGTAATCCCATACTGTTCACAAAACTTGATCAATGGTTCAACCTTGAAATATGAAGCATTATCAGTAACAATTTTTCTTAGACAAACAAATCTTAACATGATATCCTCAAGAAAACCAATGATTACCTTGTGGGAGGAATTCCTTGTAGGGATGGCTTCTATCCACTTGGTGAAGTAATCAGTGGCAGTCAAAATCCACCTATGCTGACCACTTGAAGTAGGATGAATTTACCCAATGAAGTCTAGGCCCCACTGTTGAAAAGGTCTTGAAGCTACCACAGGCTTCAATGGCAAAGATTTGAGCTGCTTCCTTCCAATTTTTTTTTTGGCACTTGACACAAGCTCTAATATTTGCACAAACATCAGTAAAAAGGCTAGGCCAAAAATTCCCAAATATGAGGATCTTATAGGCTGTGGTTCTCCAGAAGTGATGCCCCCCACATAAACTGTGATGAAAATCAATCATAACTCTTTGGGCCTCCTGTGGATCTAGACATCTCAAAAACACTCCTAAAGGATCTTTCCAATACAAAACTTGGTCAATAAGACAGTATTTGATTGCTTTGATCTTCAAAGATCTTACCTTGTTCTTTTCCAAACCATCCGGAGGCTGCAACTTCTGCAGAAAATATATGATGTCCTTGTACCAAGTGCATTCTGGCTATTGGGGGCTGACCTGAGAACCTTTATCAGACAACTCAACTTGTTGATTTTTTGAGCTAATGTTTATGAAATTAACCCCCAAAGCTTTGCAATTTGATTCATCCAGCAACCTATCTAAACCTTGGCCTTTAACCAATTTAGTGGGCTTTATTTCAAGATCAAATTTTAGAATTTTGACAATCCATTTGCTCCTCCTCCCATCTATGTCAGGTTGAATAAGTATCTCTTTCACTAAGGATGAAGGGACATATGTGACAACTTTTGATTGCAACACATATACTTTGAAATCCTTGAGGGATTTGACCAAAGAATAATCCTTCTTTTCCATGATGTCATATTTTATTTCAGCATCCCCCAATGCCCTACTGTAAAAGGAAATAGCTTGCTCTAACCCTTTTGCATTTTTCTGCAATAAAACAACAACTACTCTGTCAAATGAAGAAAAAAAATATATTAGAAAATCCTTGGAGTAGTCAGGGATGATGAGCACAGGTGCTTCAGTCAAAGCCTTTTTGATTTGATCAAAATAATTTCAAGACTCAATAGTCCATTTGACTTCATTTCCTTTCCTCATCATGGCTATAATATACTTTACCAATTCAACAAAATTTGAAATGAACCTTCTCAAAAAATTGATTTTCCTTAAGAAAGACTGAACTTATTTCTTGGATCTAGGGAGAGACAAGGTCTGGATGGCTTTTACTCTGCTTGAATCAATTCTTATCCCTTCAGCTGATACAATGTGCCCCAATAATTTCCCCTCCTTCATAGCAAACAATGACTGTCTAGGATTGAGAGAGAGACCAATATTTTTGCACTTCATGAAAACCTTTTTCAAGTGATGATACTGTTCTTTATTAGATTGTGATAATACTGTAATGTCATCCAAATAAATGAATACAAACTTGTCCTTCTCCCCAATAAAGACAATGTCCATGGCTCGTTGAAAGGTTGCTCCTGCATTCATCAATTTGAAGGGCATTTTAGCATACATGAATGTGCCCCAAGAAATGGTGAAGGTTGTCTTCTCTCTATATTCAGACAAGAAATAGATCATAGCCAAAAAATCCATCAATCATAGACATCCTAGATGAACCTGTCACCCTCTGCAATATGTGCTCCATCTTTGGTAAGGGGTAATTATCTTTCTTGGAGCTTCTATTCAAATTTCTAAAATCGACATAAAGTCTCATTTCCCCATTCTTCTTTCTCACTGGGACCAAATTAACCACCCATTCAAGGTATCTCAAAGGAATGATGATCTTGGCATCCAAAATCTTTTTTACCTCTATTTCCATAATAGGCACCAGCATAGGATTTATCTTTCTAAGTTTTTGCCTAAATGGCTTGGTCTCTTCTTTCAAAGGGATCTTATGTTCATTGATGTTTGTGTTGTATGTTCTCAGATCTTCATATGTCTAGGCAAACACATCAGCAAACTCTTTTAACAACTTAACATATTCAGCCCTTTGTTCCTTTGACAAGCTGCTAGACAACTTGACATATTTTGGATCCTCCTCTGTACCCACATTACATTCAATCACATCAACATTATTAGTTGAACCTTTAACCTTTATATCAACATCATTTCTATCGAACAATCTCTCCAAAGGAACTAGTCCTTTTGGAATATGGTTACTAGGAAACTGAACAATGTGTTGGTTAGCAATTTTATTTAGAAAAACATCATCATGAGGGCTATTCCCAGTATCATGATCTTGATCAATATGCAAGGAAGAAAACTCATCCACAGTCTCAAGAAATATTTTAATCTCAATATAATCCTCAAAAACTTTCCAATGTTTGACATTGTCAGGTACAGAGGGTCTATACTTCACTTCTACATCATATTTGAGTTTAGGTGGCAAAGGGAATCTGAAATTACTTGCTGAAATAGCCAAAGAATCTGCCATGGTGTTCTCCTCTCTTGGAACAAATGAGATATTAAAAGATAAGAAGAAATTGTCAACAAGATCCCAAAATTCATTTTTGTAAGTCCTTAGCCTGGGGTGTTTAGCTTGATATAGATTTTTGATTTGATGGACAATTAATTCATCATCTCCAAACACTGCTAGCTCTTCAATCCCCATGTCTTTGGCAGCCCTCAAACCCAAAACAAGAGATTCATATTCTGCCACATTGTTTGTAGTTTCAAATTCAAGCTTGTAGGACAAAGATATGATCTCTTGAGTGGGGGAAACAAAGACTACTCCAACACCAACACCTTCCTTAGAAGAGGCTCCATAAAAAAAAATCTTCCAAACAGAGGTATTTGGAGGAGAATCTTCAAAAAAGGTAATGGATTGTTTTCTAATTTCAAGAGGAGGTTGAGGAGAATCAGTGAGCTGCAATATAATGGATCCTAAATCAATATCGAGTGAAAAAATAGGATGGTTGGTGGGGTTTTCTTCATCACTAATGATGTAGGCTAATTGAGCATCCCTGTAAAGCCTTCTATGTTCTCCCCCAAAAACAAGAGTGGTGGCATATGTAAGGTCCATCTGCAAGGTTTCCCCTAGTATTTTTATCCAGTATCTTGACAAGAGCATACAAAACTTAGGGGGGACATCAACTACCACAATATCCATGACCACACTTTTCATGGGCGACTGAAACAAGGTCACAACCAGATCTTTGATAACCCCAAGACACTTCACTTTCCTAGAGTCAAAAGAGTATAAGTCATGGTATGTTTTTGTAATTTCCAACCCAAGATCATCCATGACTGTTTTTGGCATGAGATTGTGAGATGCCCCTGATTCCATCAAGCAATTATGCAACACCTTATCATGAATGTTCAATGATGTATAGAAGGGAGGGGATGAATCATCTCTGTCCTCTATCAAAGGTCCTAATATGACTGCTGGTTTTTCATCTTGAAGGTTGACTTAATCATTGGAATTGGAGGAAGGTTCGGGCTGTAGCATTTTGGAAAGATATATTTTGAATTCCTCATTTTTTATCAGCTCCAAAAAAGGTACAGGGATTTTGATTTTTTTAATCTCACTTTCAAAGTTGAAGGAATATGGAGATTTCATAATCTCCTTGACTTCTGGGGTAGGATTCTTAACCAATGCTTGAGGGCTTTGTGCATCTTTTTCTTTGTTTCCAGCTGCCACAGGCTTACCAGAATTTTTTGTTTTAGTAGGTTGATCAGAAGTGTCAGTCTTTTCCTCTTTCGTTTTGGACCTCAGGTTGTATCTATTAGGATTTTCTTTTGTTTTCTCTCCCTTACTCAATTCATTTATTTGATTATCCATGAGAGATTCCTCATATGAAGATTGGGTCAAATGAGGGGATGATGAGGTGTCACCAAGACAATGAATTTCAAGATCAATTTCAAGACAACAAGGTTATTTTGGAGAGGGGTTTGAATTTTTTGATCATCCCTATCTCTATTTCTTGGATCTCTTGGGAGGATATAAGGAGCATTATTTGGTCTTATGAAGTTACCTCTATTATCAACATTCGGTGTGTTCCTATAGGTCTGTTTTCCTTCAAGTTTTAACTTCTCCATTTTAGCAGAAAGTGATTTTACCAATTTTGTAAGTTCATCAACTTGAGGATGGACAACAGAGGAATTAGAGGTTGAGGCTTCAACTCTACTTTTTCTCTTGTCCCTATCATATTTTCCCCTAAGTTTGTTAGCTACCACTATGTTAGATTCTACTTCTAAGGATGCATCTTTCATATGAGCTAAGGAGGTAGATCTTATTTCTCTCAGTAGAAGGAAAAATGCAGGTTCAAAAGCACTGGCATAGGTGATCTTGGAAGAGGTTTATGTAGGCTTTATTTCAGCAGGGATCTTGTTGCACATTTTATTGAATATCTTGGAGAAGTTAGAAACATATTCTCCCTCTTTCCTCTTAATGGATCCAAATTCCATGATATAATAAAGAAAATCTTTTTTATCCCCCCACTGTCTCAAGAAAGCATCATCTAAATATTCAATCCCAACAATAGTTCTAGGAGTCAAACCCCTAAACCATTTCCTAGCCTCACCATCAAGGCTCTATACAAAGACTCTCATCCATACATATTCATTCTCAATGTTAAGATTGTCTACATAACTATAAAAGGAAGCAAGTTGTTCTTCAACAGTTATGTCTTCCTCCCATGTGAACTTGGGCATGTACTTAAGGTAGTCTCCAATAGGGAGAGAATTCATAGGCTGAGGTAAGATAAGAGGGGCATACTTAGAATCCACTATGACATCCATCCTATTTCTAGGAGCATTAACACCTGCCATTGGATTATGAACTCTAGGAGAGAAAGGAGGAGATGGAGATTTGACTATGTGCAACTTAGGAGAAAAGGAATGTAGTAAGGAGGGATTTCAATTTTCACAGGAGGAGGATGAGTCTTGGAAGAATATGGCATAGGCTAAAAGGGAAATGAGGTTTCCTCCTCTTTGGTCACATAAATTTTGATAGGAGGAGGAGTAGCAAAACCCAAGGTAGGAAAATATTCAAGACTCTCAAGTCCAAACCACTTTACAATATCAGGAGAGGCAAGGATTTCAAAATTTTCTTCTTTCAATTAAGGGTTAAAAGAGGAGTATTCAACAGGAAAACTTTCAAAATCCAAATTTCTAGAAACTTCAGCAGAAGGTAAAGGAGGAATACTTGATATAGAAAATGGTGTGTTAAGAATGGAATCATGCAACTGACCAAAAGTACCTAATACAGCAGCAGAAAAAATTTCTTGAGAAACTTTTCCCTTTTTGATTATCTTATCTGGGTCAACTTCAGGTGTAGATAGAGGTAGTTGTGGAGTTGACCTTGTGTGTCTGCCTTTGGGAGCCACCGTTGAAACAATGGAGTCACTAGGTGCAAGCTGCAATCTTTAATCTATTGAATTCTAGTGCATCGTCAGAATCAATATGATTTGTCGTTCAATCCTAGGTAAATGTCTTCAATTCGTTCCCCGACAACAATGCCAAGAATGTTAGCACTAAGAATCACCTTTAGATTGCAAAGAGGATAATCCCAATACCCATCAAAGTATATGTAAATGTAAATGAGTGATTTAAATTCAAATGGAAAAGACTCAGAATAATAATGTTTTAACTCAGAAATATAGGCTAGCATGCATACAAAAATGAGGTCTTGATTAGCTTCAGTCAGTGAATGGGGGTAAAATTGAATAGGAGGAAGACTTAGTGAGGGAGGTGTAAAGGTATTCTATTGACATCAGGTCTTCAAGCAACCCAAGGAGGAAAAACTCAAACACAAGAACTTCTTGAATTCAAAGTTTAAAGAATACTGAATAACATCATAGCAATATTATAATCAAATATTCATCATAACACGACCATAACAATCTCATGTGGATCATCCAATCATGAAAACTTCATCATAAGAGGCAACAAGATGAAATAAGAGAAACTGACTTCTATTAATAAAAAATTCTCAAGTCCACCACATAACTAGAGAACCAATCTACTTAGTCAAAAATATTACAATAAGGGAACCCAACTCAACCATTCGAACCCTCTTAATCATTTTGAATATGTATTTATAACCAAAAAGGAAAGGCACTAGCTAGAGGTGTGAGCTAGCCTTCCTCACCTAGGATTCTCTAAAACAATTATCATCCTAACACCCATGTTAACAACTCTTAACAAACTGCTACAAAATAGAAATCATGTTGGCAACCATTCCAAAAAGAATTAAATGACATTGTCTCCCTTGTGGCACATTCCTCTCGATTTCAGAGTGTCCTCCAGGGGTTGTATGTGGTTGCCATGCTTCCACCTGTGATCCTCACTTCTCTCTACATCATCAACCACCCAAAAGAGTAATGAATTTGAATCCCTTGATTGCAGGTGCCAGTTCGTAGCGCCATTCAGTAGCGCATTGGGTAGCCAGTTCTGTAGTGCCCTTTGTAAAACCACTCTACACATTTCGTAGTGCCTCCTCCAAAACATGCCTGCAGATTCCATAACGCCCCTCCCGAAATGGATTCTACATATTCGATAGCGCCATATGTGAAATAGCCTCTACAAAATTGGTAGTGCCCTTCATCAAAACAACTTTGTGTATTTGGTAGCGCCATCAATCAACTGTTCCTGCAGATTCGGTAGCGCCATTGCTAAGTTTAGCTAGGATATTTCGTAGCATATTAGGTAGCAAAATGAAGAACATACTATATAAACGATTCCACAGCTCCATGGCGCTACGAAATGTCAGTTCTTTTTCTGTGTGATGAGACCAATCCTTCAAAAGAACAAAAACTTAGCCAATGGATTAGGAGAATGTAGATGCCTGTATAGGTGGAAAAAAATTATACTTCCTTGATCACTTTACTCTTGCAAAAAGAGACCACCCACAAAAATGGAGCTTATATCCCCAAACTTTTTCATCAACCTAGCACTCCTCCTTGTTGCAGGAGAGCTTCCCTCTATCATAGTAGCATGTTTTTCTTTTGCAGGGATACTCTTCTTGATTGCAGGTGTGTTGAACACACTGCCCACACTAAGAGGGGGGGTGAATTAGTGTGTGGACTTTTCTAACTTTTATTCTTCTTACAAGTTAGCAGTTAAAACATATTTGAACAAATTAAGAACAATCAAATCATAATCACAATGGACATAGTAGATACCAGATGTTTGTATATAATTTATATGAATATATGTGAATATAATAATAATAATTTTTCCAGCACCAACTATTTTGTTTCAACACCAACTGAAGTAAGGAGCACCAACTCCTCAGAAAGCACCAACTCTCAAGCAAGACCCAACTTGTTGATAGAACACATTCTATCCAACTAGAGTTCATTCAAATCCAATAGTAGTGATCCATTATAGAATCAATTCTATCTCATGATCAGAGGTATACCATAAACGCTCATCACTGCATTTCATCTTCTCTCTAAAATTTGCACCTTCTTTGCTTTATCTTTCCTTTGATGTATTCTCCCTTCTTCACTTCTAAATCTATCTTATATTCGCATAGACCTCAGGTCCTTATCCACTTCATTCACTTCACAAGCCACTCTTCATCCACAAGCACCCATTCAAGTGAACCAATCATGGTTGTATTTATACTTGTTTATGCTCAAAACTTGTTTAATTTATTAAGCCGACTTGTGCAACAAGTTATAAATAACCTGTTCATTTACAATAACTTTTGGGACCACCAGAGATCATCAATTTGGGTCTTCAGCGTTACACCTGACATCCCCTTTCCTTTAACAAATTGATTATAGGCATGGATCGATTTCCTTCGTCTCTGTGATAACAAAGATCAACGCTTCCTTCAAACCATGTTCATATGATCAATGTCGTAGAACCACAGGATTAAAAATTTAAGCGATGCATTACATTTTTCCCTTTCAAATCTCTTTACCATATGACCAACGACGGTGACCTCACATGAGGTGAGACAAGCGCCTAAGAGCTTATCAATTCAATGGCCATGATTCATTCTCTTGAAATGACGACTGTCGTAACTTCTACACTTCGCCCTTCAGGTCTTCGTGACTTCCAACCTTTCAAATCTCCGGAATACAATATCGCCGAATAGATCGGATGGTTCTCTCAGAACCAGATCAATGGTTATATTCAATCCTTACATCTATCCTTCATTAATTAATCCGATGTCCATGACTTAATCAAGCAATGAGATGGATGACCACCATTTACTCCACAACTTCGTCTATTATTATTAAACTATCCTTGCATCACTTGATGACGTGTCACGATCTAAGCAATTTCCATGTGTCACTCAGATTCGTGATTTGCACGTACTTGAAATGCTGATTTCAACTTGACACTTGTCATTCTCTGACTGTGCCACGTTTCCTTGATGACGTAGACTACTGATGTGGTCTGTCACAGTTTCTTGCTGACATCGACGTAGATCTCCTGATGTGACACATGTTCATCTCCTTGATCTAACGATTGTCCTAACTCCCGATGTATCTTAGATCGACGGATGAGAGTGACTTCGAACCTTCGTCCTTCGAGACTTTGGGACTCTTGACATTTCTTGGTGGTGAAACTCCCGAAGAAATTCTCCTGGAGTGACGTAACTTTATTACGTCACTTGTTGACATGGCACAAGCCAATTTCCTCTTGACGCTTGTCATCATCTGATTATGCCATGTGTATTTGCTGACGTGGTCTACTGACGTGGTCTGCCATGTATGCTTGCTGACGTGGTCTGCCATATGCCCTTTTCCAGACGTGGTCTTCTAACATGGTCTGCCACATGTTTTTTCTGATGTGGTTTGCCACATGTCCTTGTTGACATGGTTTGCTGACCAACAACCCTAATCCAACGGTCCTTGTATGTCCTCCAAATATGATGGTCCTTATTCATTTTGGATTTTCGGGCTTCGAGTATTTCACATCTCAAACTTTCTGGAGCATAACCTCCTCGCAACTTTAGATCTGAACTAAAATATGTTCGTTTGATCTGGATCTTGGATCAACGGATCGATTTGTCTACGCTGTTGCTCTTATGGCTTATCATGTCCTTCCACTCAGAATGATCCAATGGCTGACGAACATTTTCATTTCGGGAATTTCAAATCTCAAACTTTCCGAAGTGTAACCTCCTCGCAACTTTAATCCAAAGCGAATGATGTTCGTTGATCAGGGTCTTAGATTGGCAACTTGATCTTCCATATTTGGTAGCTTATCTGGTCCTTCCACTCGAAAGTGATCCGACGGTTGATGAGAATTCGCATAATCGAATTCTCAATCATTTTTCTCTGCTTATGCTGTCCTTCCACTAAAAAATGATCCAACGGTCGTGAAGACACTCAAAGTAGATTGCACGATCACAGATGATTGCAGAACCACAACTTGCGAGTGATTTAACTTGTCACCCAAACCCCGCAATTGGAAGTTGTTTTTTGTTGGTGATTCAACCACAATCGTTGATCTTCGAATCTATAAGATCGGATGGTCCTGACTAATTATGGGATTGGAACAAACGCGATGTTTATTTCTCCTTTCAATCTCCACAATTCATCCCTCCCATAGATTTGGCGATTGTGCATCCGATGGTCACAATTTAATATGACTTAAAATCATTGTTTGTTGGATCAACCGCAGTCGTAGATCTTTGAAGCTATGAGATCTGATGATCTAGATAGATTTCGGGATTGTAAGTGGTGAGTAGTTTAATTCTGCTTTCGCTCCCCACAATTCATCCCTGCCGTTGATCTGGCTTGCATATCCGACGGTCTTGATTTGATCTGATTTTTATCTTTCCATCTCTTATGAGCTTCTGATCTTCATTCGTTAACTCTCCTAAGCTTTAATCTCCATTTGACAATAGTCATTATATACTGTTTGACTGGTCGTCCAACGTTTCTTCTGAAATTCATTGCGCCATCTATTCTAAGCTTTGATCTTCTTTCGCTAACCCTCCTGAGCTTTTATCATAGAAACATTGTTGATCCTATCATGATCAACAATAGTCACGAATTGCTTTAGCCTATCTCTGCATTTGCTAATGTACTGTGTTTTCCCTTCTAAGATTTTGATCTTCATACTGTTTGCTCCTCCTGTTCGCTCCTCCTTCTGAGCTTATGCTTTCAATCTCTACATACTGTTTGACATCTTCTGCTAACCAATATACTTGTTGACATTAATGACCATCTCATCTGTGGTAATTCATCATTAACAATAGATCATCACATCGACTGTTGACATCAATGACAATATATCCAACAAGGTGTGCTCTTCTTCATCACAAGTTCCTCTCTTTCAATGGCATCTTCTACCAAAACATTCAAGTTCCTCTGGGCCAATTCAATCTTGAAATGCTGCAATTCTTCCTCAAGCTTTCTATTTTGAGACTGAAAGCCTTTGTTTTTCCTGTAGAGGTTCTTAATTTTCTTATGCAGAGGTAGGGCTCTTCTTGTTGAAATTTTTTCCAGATCAAGGGTGTCACTGTACATATCCATGATCTCCTTCATCTTAATTCTCAGATAAACTTTCTTCTTTCAAACGAGCAACCTCCTTCCTAGCCTCCCTGAGTTGTCTAATCAATCTTTTGAAAGTGTGATTACTAGGTGGAGTGTTGATGTTGATAACCTCAACAGGTTTCTCAATGGATTCACCTTTATCTTTCTGTTGCGCAGGGGCTCTGTCTATCACCCCAATAGGATTCTCAATTCCTTTACCCTTATCTTTATTTTTATTTGGAACTGAAACCTTGCGTAGGACTTCTGCTTCAACAACCTCCTTGAGAGATGATGATATAGTAAAAGGTTTCCTGATTTTTGTGCTAGCTGCTGGAGCAGGTGAAGAGAAATGAAACTTTCTTCTCTTCTTGGATGTGGCTTTGGTGGATGAAGGGACTTCTTCCAATTTAGGTGCAGGAGGAGGTGAAAAATATCCGTGTGGAGAGTGATGAACCTCCCTATCTTCTTCTTCAATTTCCTTGATGACTTCTTTGTCTTGAGCAATGTATTTTCTCTTTATCTTCTTTCTTATTTCTACTGGAGTAGCATTAAAAGATGGCAAAGGAATCTGCATCTTAGATTGAGGAGTGTTGGACAACTGAGAGGGGGGGGGGGTGAATCAGTTGTTACAATGCTTAAACAATTATGCTTACTTTAAAATATTTACAAATAACTCAATGGCAATCACAATAATGCAGGGAGGTAAGATATAGAATATTCAACATCAATCACACACATGAAATATACAGAGACAGATATTTCCCGAGGAAACCCATAAAGGGAAAAACCTCTTCTTATTGATATGATAAGTAATCTTTATTTTTCTATACATTATCATTCTTATGAGCACCAACTCATTGTGAGGCTACCACCTCTGTTCTGTAAGCTACAACGTGTTGAGAGCACCAACTCTCTGGTTTCTCTAGCACTCACTAGAAGGAAGCACCAATTCCCTAGTTTCTCTAGTACCCAATAGAAGGAAGCACCAACTCCCTAAGTGTTCCAACACCAACTGTATGGAAGCAACAAATTTCAGTCACACAAGCACTGATCTATATAACAAAGAACAATAGTTCTCCCTTGCACCACCCTAGTTTTTCTGGCTGCAACCAGATGGAAGCTACAACTCCCCGTGTTCAAGCACCCACTTGAAACTATGAGGACACCAATCCTCCCTACCACCTCCCTACCACCTTGAAATATAAATCTTTGCTTTTTACAACTTTATCACAATGATATAGCATTTATCTATGGCTTACCAGTCTCATCATTGTTCTGCTACACTACTCTGCTCTGCCTGCATCAGTGTCTCTCACCTCATGTCTGTTTCACTTTCTGTTCTTCTCTCAGATATGAATTTTTGTTCCTTGCTTCTTCTGCGCTTTTTCTCCTACACGATTCATGCTTCTACCCACATGAATCACTCTCAACAATAGCTCACATCTCCTCTCTATTATACATTTTTATATTCTCTATGCACCAGCTGCATCCTCTGCGTAATGCCTCTGCATGCTCTAGAATGCGTCACTGTTCTGCCCTACAGGTTGTTCTCTGTAGCTCTCCCTCGCTGTTGCATAGCTCGACAACATAATTACTTCACTTCTCTGTTCTACATGCTTTTCTCACGTCGAGTCATCTCCTGATCATCATGGCAACTCTTCATCTTCTCTGGCGGTTCTATTCCTTGTGAATTCATCATCAGTGGTCGTTATGTTGAGATTCCTTAGCTTCTATGGAAGTCGAGTCTCTTCGTCTTCTCTGTCAGTTAAAACCAATCAATTATGGATTCTTTGGCTTCTAAGTCCCTTCCTTCATGTGACCACCGACGATGACCAATCGCCTAATAAAAAAGGCGCTTCCTGATTTCTGTCTAGTGAGCACTGGCTCCTTTTCATGATATGGCCTTGGGCTATGACCTTCATGTGACCATACGATTGCGGGTGCGTCCAAAGGTGGTTTTGAACAAACTAATTTTCTCCCCACAATTCACCACGAGCCTCCACGCGTCCTTTCTCTAAAACCGTGGTTTCGATTGTGGCCTGCTCATGAAAGATTAAGGCCCGAGCATGTTCTGGCCCCACAATGGAGCACGATCGTTGATCTCATGATCTTGATGGTGCTACTAAATGGATGGTTCAGATCTGTCCTCTCAAGTCTGTGGACCAGAAATCTCCTTCGCGAGTCCGACCTTCGGGACTTTCAATTCTCAAACTCTTGTTTTCTCCCGGAGAATTTCACCCGGAGTCCACGATCCAATGATGTGTGTCCCTCTCAGATCAACGGTCAAGATCTCTTTCGTGTCTCCGGACTTCAGAGATTTCAATTCTCAACCTCTCGTTCATATTTCCTTTTCTTTTCCTAGAGTTGACAATCCACTGACGCATGTCCTCTTTAATCCAACGACTATCCTCCACTCCGGGACTTCGGCCTTCAGGACTTCGGGTCTTTGGGCGAGTACTGGTGGTAAAAATCCCGAAGCAAAACTCCCAAAGTGACGTAACTCTTGCGTCACTCGATGATGTGTCATGAGCCGAGTATCTGCCACGTGTCACTCGGATTTGTGATTTCCACGTACCTGAAATGCTGAATCAATATGACACTTATCATTGTCTGATTGTGCCATGTGTCCTTGATAACGTAGTCTGCTGACGTGGTCTGCCACAATCTAATGGTCATTGTCTGATCTCCATATTCGACAGTTGATGAAACTTCACATTCTGGGGATTTCAAATCTCAAACTTTCCTGAGTGTAAACTCCTTGCATCTCTATATCCAAAGTGAATGTTGTTCGTTTGATCAGGATCTTGGATCGATGGCTCGATCTTTCTGCGATGCAAATTTACTAACTTATCCTGCCTTTCCACTCAAAATTTATCCGACAGTTGTGATCAAATCACGACTTCGTGTGTCGAGTGTTTGAACGTGAGCTAACCCTGACTCTTCCAACTCCCGATATTCGACATACTATATATCAACAACCCACAACCCTTTGTGATCCAACGATCCAGATCTTATTGGGACTTCGTGTTTCACGAAGTTGGAGGACTAATCACCTCCCTTCTCCCGACTCCTGATTTTTCGAAACTTGCTCCAGATCAACGACCCACAACCCTCTATGATCCAATGGTCAGGGTCTTATCGGGACTTCATGTTTCGTGAAGTTGGAGGACTACTCACCTTTGACTTTTCCAGTTCACGAGTTAGCGAAATGATGATCTCTCACCATGTTTCCTCTGGTTCTAATGGTTCAGATCTCATCACGATTTCACATTTCACGGAGTTGGAGGATGGCTCTCGGCCATTATCCTCTTCGCAATTATATTGGATCTGACAACTTTTTTTCCTCTGCGCTCAGATCCAACGGATCAGATCTGTACTTCTCCTCTGCGCTTCTTGGCCACTATCGCTCCTCCTCCTGAGCTTTGGCTTTCTCAAATCTCTAAGTGTCAAAGGCCACGACCATTGATTCTTCTGCGAGCCTTGATGTATGGGATCTCGTCTACGCATCTCAGAACACTATCTCTCCTGAGCTTTGATCTCTACATACTGTTTGCTTCTTCACCTAGGCTTACGCTGTTCCTATTTTTCCATCGATGCACACTCTAATCTTGCCATCAATGACAAGCACACTCTGCTTGTAAACATGCCAACAATCTCCCCCTTTGGAATTGATGGCAACTTTGAATTGCTGCACTTTTCTACTTAGATCTCCAACTGTAGCATCCAGAACACACCTTTTCTCCCCCTTTGACATCAATATCAAAGAGAACATGCTCCCCCTGAGCTATTGTAGTACTTTTCGAAGGTATCAGATATTCAACCAATACATACTCCCTCTGATAGGATGGACCCTCTTAGGTTGATAATGGGTTCAAACCCAACTTCTCGCGTAGATACTCAAACTGAGCTTTTGCAAGCAGTTTAGTGAAGATATCAACAATATGATCTTTGGAAGGAATATAATGCAAAGAAACAATAGTGTTGGTCACATGTTCCCTCAAGAAATGATACTTCATGGGTATATGCTTGGTCTTGGAGTGAAATATAGGATTCTTGGACACACTGATTGCACTAGTATTATCATAATGAATTGGGATCGGTGCAGTATATTTTACCTCCAAGTATGCAAGTGTTTGAATCATCCATAATACTTGGGTACAACAAGTGGCAGCTGCAATGTACTCACCTTATGTAGTCGATAAGGAAATAAAACCTTGCTTCTCTCTCAACCATGATACAAGGGAATCTCCTAAGAAGAATGCACCTCCACTCTTGCTTTTCCTTTCATCCGCGCAGTTATCCCAATCAACATTTGAATAGGCTAATAATTGAAAATTCTGATTCCTAGGATACCATAGGCCATAGTCCATTGTTCCTTTCAAGTATCTGAATATTCTTTTGACAACTAACAAATGACTCTGTTTAGGTGCGACCTGATACCTTCCTACCATTCCAACAACATGCATTATGTCTGGACGAGATGCTATGATGTACAACAGGCTTCCTATCATAGACCTATATGAACTCTGATCAACATCAAGTGAATTGTCATCCTTTATTAACTTACATCCAGTGACCATAGGTGTGCTCATAGGTTTAGAATCTTCCATTTGAAACCTTTTCAACATTTCTCTTAGATATTTTTCTTGAGAAAGAAATATTCCTTCAGACCTCTGAGTAATTTGTAGGCCAAGAAAAAATGACAGTTCCCCTATCATAGACATTTCAAATTCAGACTGCATGGCAGAAGCAAACCATTGTACCAATGAAGCATTATTACTACCGAAGATGATGTCATCTACATAGACCAACAGAATGAGCAGATCATTACCCTCTGTTTTGATATATAGATTGTTGTCAAATGTTCCTCTCTTGAACCCTTTGTCTTGTAGATACGTATCCAGTCTGTGATACCAGGCACGAGGAGCTTGTTTCAACCCATATAAGGATTTCTTTAGCTTGCAGACAAAGTCAGGGTTATCTGACAGTTGAAAACCTTCTGGTTGTTCCATATGAACTTCTTCTTTTAGATCTCCATTTAGAAAATATGACTTGACATCCATTTGATAGACTTTAAACTTCTTATGAAAAGCATAGGAAAGAAGAATTCTAATAGCTTCTAATCTTGCTATAGGCGCAAATGTTTCATCAAAGTCTAGTCCTTCTATTTGAGCATATCCTTTACAGACCAATCTAGCCTTATTTCTTACAATATTTCCTTGCTCATTCATCTTATTTTTGTAGACCCATTTGGATCCTATTACATTTTTGTTTGCTGGCCTAGGAACAAGTTCCCAAGTGTCATTCTTTTCAATATGGTCTAGTTCCTCATTTATTGATTTTAACCAATTTACATATTCACTAGCTTCATTGAAGTTCTTGGGTTCCACCATGGATATGAAGGCCATATGTGATTGCTCGGTGTCTTTGATTATCCTTCTCCTGGTTTGTACACCTTTGTCTTTCTCACCAATTATCTGACTTTCAGGATGATTTTTTTGAGTAATTTTGGAGGAAGGATTTGATGCTGATTGTTGTCCTGACTCTTCTTGTCTGGCTGTCTCTTCTCCATCTGATTCTTAGACCTGTTCATCTTTAGTTTCAGCTATGTCCTCTGTAGTAGGATCAATATTGCTCACCTCTCTTTCTGGGACTCCTTCATCAACCTTTAAATCAATGCAATCAACTAATTTATGCAATCTTTTATTAAAACATCTATATCCTTTACTATTGGTAGCATATCCTAAGAAGATGCCTTCATCAACCCTGTCATCATACTTGCCAATGTTTTCATTATTATTCTTTATGTAGCACTTACTCCCAAATAATTTGAAGTGTTTGATTGAAGCAGGTCTTCCATACCTTAGTTCATAAGGTGTCTTGTCACTATGTGGTCTGAGGTGGGCCTTATTAAGAATATAGATTGCTGTGTGTATTGCCTCTACCTAGTAAGTTTGACCAATGCTCTTCTCATTCATCATTGACCTAGCCATTTGCTGAACTATTCTATTTTGCCTCTCAACTACTCCATTTTGTTGTGGAGTTCCTGGGATTGTGTATTCCCTCTTGATCCCATGTTTATCACATAATTCCTTGAAATCACTTGACATAAATTCTCCTCCTCTGTCTGATCTTACAACCTTTAATATGTTTCCTGTTTGATTCTCAGTTAAAGCCTTAAATATTTTAAATTTATCAAATGCTTCAGCTTTTTCTTTGAGAAAAGCAAACCAAGTAAGTCTGGAGTAATCATCAATGATCAACATGAAGTAGTTTTCCTTCCCTGTGCGTTCCTGTCTTGATGGTCCACATCAATCCATATGAACTAGTTGGAGTGGTTTCTCTGTTGAAGTAGAGCTCTTGGATTTAAACTGTCTTGGTTAGCTTTCCTACTTGGCAGGGTTTACACACAGAATCTTGTGGCTTTGATATTCTTGGAAGATCTTTCATTGCCTCAAGATTTTTTTTCTTGATTAAGTGGTCAAAGTTTAGATGTCCAAGTCTCCTATGTCATAACTAGCTCTCATCATGTTTTCTTACATGACACTCTTCTCTATCTTCTTTCAGTACATATACATTATTTTCTATCCTTATGCCTTTAGCTACCACTTGTCCCGAGTTTACAGACTTTATATTACAATATTTGGAAGTGAACATCACTTCACATCCTCTGTCACACATTTGACTTACACTGAGAAAATTATGTTTCAAACCATCTACAAGAAGAACATCCCGGGCTTTTCCTTTTCCATTACTTAAACTCATCATCCCTTTACCCTTGATTTTACCTGGTTCATCATTTCCAAAGGTCACATTCCATGTTTTTCTTTTACTTATAGGCATAAAATTATTGTTGTCTCTAGTCATGTGCTTGGAACATCCACTGTCTATATACCAGGGGTCTTTTTGTTTTTGAGCTAAAAGTACTAGGCCACATTTGTCACTATCTTTATTTTTCCATATGTTGGTATTTCTAGTTAAGGGATTTATCCTTGGATCTACCTTGTAATTCTTCAGATGGCATTTTGCAGCTTTGTGGCTGAAGTTATGACAATTATAACATTCAAGCTCATTATTCATTAGGTCAAAGTGATTGGTGCTATGTTGTCTACTCATTGTCCGCTTAGTTCTATGTTGCAAAGATTGTTTATTTCTTGACCTCTTTAGTTGCATGTCTCTAAACTTAATTTGACAATTTTCAATCTTATGACCAAAATTAGAACAATAAAAGAAGTAACCATAGAATAAATTTTGGTACCTAAAGGGTGGCCTTCTTCTTGGCAATTGTTGCTCCATCTTCTGACCTCTTTGTTTTTTATCAGAGATCATCTTGTATTTATTAGCTTTTGGTGACAAAGTACTCTCATGGTCTGATTGTTTACTGACTTGGAACTTGATCAACTTTACTGGCTCTTTGTTGTTTGAACCACTTACATAGCCTAGACCAGTCTTCAACAAAGGAGATCTCTGTTTGATCAGAATGTTGTTTAGTTTTGCTGAGGCTTTAATGCTTGGAATATTTTGGAGATACAATGATTTAAACTTCTCCATCTCTTTTCTGGTTTTCACTACTTCTTCTTCCAAGGATTCACATCTTGTCTTCTTCTCTGATAACTGCTGTTTCAGAATGTCCTCTATTTTCTTTTCCTCTTCTAATTCCACTTTTAGTAGTGAAAAGTATTCATCGAGTTCTTTACTATCTTTATTGAACTGTATCAACAATTGTTTTTGCTTTTTCTTCTTAGATCTGAGTCTAGCAATTTCTTCTAGGGCGCTGATCAATTCTCCTTCCATGTCAACCACAACTTCTTCATCATTAACATCACTTCCTGTGATTTTATTATCATAATCCTCTCTGGACATTAGCATAAAGTCATTAACCTCATCTTCAATATAAGAGTCACTGCTTTGATCATATGAGGGATCATCATCATTGTTTACGCATAAAATTTTCTTTTTACCAAATCTCTTGGATTTTGACTTATCTTCACTTTCAGAGTTCTGTTCCTTCTTCTTGTGTGGAAACTTCTATGAAAAGTGACCTATCTTTCCATAGTTAAAACATTTGAAGGGAAACTTGCCTTGGTACGTGCTTGATCCTTTCTTTATTCTTCTCACAAATTTTGCTTCAATTTCATCAGGCTTAGAATCCTCATTCTTATCAGCTCTAAATGATGCTTCTCTAGAGGTGGATTTATCTTTACCTATCCTCATTTCATATGCAGTCAACGTTCCTAGAAGAATCATTAAGTTCTTCTATAGCAGAGACCTTTGGGTTGAACCTATTTGGCAAGGATCTTAAAATATTTTGGACTAAAACTACGTCTTCAAACTTCTCACCAAGACTCTTCATGGAATTCACTAGTTCTTCAATTCTCAGAAACTACTTCCCAACAGTTTCATCCTCTTTCATATTTAGTTTTTCAAACTGTAATCTGTAGGTTTGAAGCTTGGCATCCTTTACCTTCTCATTACCTTCATAACTGCTAATGAGTTTGTCCCACATTTCTTTGGTAGTTTCTAAGTGCATAACTTTTACAAATTCTTCTTCTGCAAGCCCACTCATAATAGCATTCATAGCCTTAGCAATGAACATGAATTCTTGCTTGTCATCCTTATTAGCTAGTACAACTGGCTTTACATAACTAGTCTCTACCACATCTTAGACATATGCACCTAAAGCCATTATGTAGGTTCTCATCCTAACTTTCCAGAAGGCAAAGTTTGTTCCATTGAACAAAGGGGTCTTATTGGTTGAAGTTCCTTCATGAATTGACATGTTTAAGCTTACTAATCTCCTTTAAATAAAAGGAACCGACTCTGATACCAATTGTTGGACAACTGAGAGGGGGGGGGGTGAATCAATTGTTACAGTGCTTAAACAATTATGCTTACTTTAAAATATTTACAAATCACTCAATGACAATCACAATAATGCAGGGAGGTAAGAAATAGAATATTCAACATCAATCACACACATGAAATACATAGAGATAAATATTTCCTGAGGAAACCCATAAAGGGAAAAACCTCTTCTTCTTGATATGATAAGTAATCTTTATTTTTCGTACATTATCATTCTTATGAGCACCAACTCATTGTGAGGCTACCACCTCTGTTCTGCAAGCTGCAACTTGCTGAGAGCACCAACTCTCTGGTTTCTCTAGCACCCACTAGAAGGAAGCACCAACTCCCTGGTTTCTCTAGCACCCACTAGAAGGAAGCTCCAACTCCCTAAGTGTTCCATCACCAACCGGATGGAAGCACCAACTTCTAGTCACACAGGCACCAACCTGTATAACAGAGAACAATAGTTCTCCCTTGCACCACCTTGCTACCCTGGTTTTTCTGGCTGTAACCAGATGGAAGCTACAACTCCCTGTGTTCAAGAACCCACTTGAAACTCTGAGGACACCAATCCTCCCTAGCACCTCCCTACCACCCTGAAATATAAATCTTTTCTTTTTACAACTTTATCACAGTGATACAACATTTATCTATGGCTTACCAGTCTCATCATTGTTCTGCTACACTGCTCTGCTCTGCTTGCATCATTGTCTCTCACCTCGCGTCTGTTGTGATTTCTGTTCTTCTCTAAGATAATAATTTTTGTTCCTTTCTTCTTCTGTGCTTCTGATCCTGCATGATGCATGCTTCTACCCACATGAATCACTCTCAACAACAGCTCACATCTCCTCTCTGTTCTGTGTTTTTATATTCTCTGTGCACCAGCTGCATCCTCTACGCAATGCCTCTGCATGCTCTACACTGCATCAATGTTCTACCCTACAGGTTGTTCTCTGCAACTCTCCCTCCTTGCTGCATAGCTTGACAACAGAATTACTTCACTTCTATGTTCTGCATGCTTTTCTCACGTTGAGTCATCTCTTGATCATCATGGAAACTCTTCATCTTCTCTGGCAGTTCTGTTCCCTGTGAGTTCAACATCAGTGGCCGTTATGCTGAGATTCCTTAGCTTCTCTGGCAGTTGAGTCTCTTAGTCTTCTCTGTGTTGATGTTCAGGTATGAATGATTTATTCTCCCTTTTTCCTACATTAATTTATCAATCCAGGTGTGTATCCTTTCAAGGCAACACGCAAGGTATATGCAGGGGCAAGAGCACAATCCGTTCTGACCAAGGGTTCACGATTAAGATTCAAAACATTGTTGTGAAACTAGATCAATTACAACTTCAGAGAAGCAATCATAAGAATTAAAACACTGTAACAACAAGCATAAACTAATAAATGATATACACAGGAGGACGCAACACCTAATCAGAAGAGCAGGCCCAACTCTTTGATTAGGGCAGTGTTAGTCACAACGAAGATTAAAATAACAAAATAGATGATGGTTTATAAATTTGAAAAGGGTTATTACAATATCAATGGGGGCATCCCCAGTTACAGGAATAAACTATATTTTATACATGGATAGGAGAACAACCTCTTTCCCCAAAACATGGTAACCGTATCCCCAGAAATATACATTAGTTGGAACGGCACCAATACCAGATAGACAAGATCAACAAGATGCCCAAGAATGGTTCAGGGATCTGCGACTCTAGCTGCGCGGCCTTCTTATGGCTAGTCATTGCTGTGAATAGTGGATCTGTTGTAAGATGTTGAAGCCTTGGTTCCTTTTCTCCAGAAGCTACGGTCAAACATTCATTTTAGTGTTGCGAATAGGAAAAACTCCGCGACTTTATTTCATTAATAAAATATTCCAATAGACAAGGCAGGGGTATTTACCTTATAGGTTTAGCATAGTAAACATAGGTAAATAAGTGCAAAAAGGTCAAAAAGGGTAATGGAAATGCAACAGAAAGATAGCCCGATTTGGTGCCCAACATCTCCCCCCAACTAGCCTTCTGCATGCCCTCATATAGATCGTCGCCTCCGCAAGTCTGGATTTTGCAGACTGTTGGCTTCTTGAAAATGGGCGAGATCATATTCTCCGGCCATATCTATCCCTGGAACCTTAAAACTGTCTGAACGAAGGACTTCTTTCCACCAATCTTCCGAGACATTATACGCTGGAGTGTAATTTTCTACTGGAAACCAAATAGTGGGAAACTGAAACTGGATTCCCATCCACCGGACCCTGCATGTTCAGACACATGCCACATACTTGGGCACTCTGGGGAGCACACGTGCAAAATTTGGTGCCCCAAAAGGTTCCATGTTCCGGACAGCTGTAGGTGACATCATCCACCTTTTCTGACAGCAATCAAGGGCCTCATCTTGAAATGTGACTAATTTCTTGACACAAAGATCAAGGCACCAATTTTGTGTCCTCAACATTCTGTCTCTATTCCCCTCAATTCCCAAAAAGGTGTTGTGTTTAGTGAACATGGTGATTGACCTCTCATGTTCTCCTCTTACTATAAATGGCTTTGTAACCTGATTGGATTCAAATGTGTTAAAAGCCTTCTACCAGCTGATCTGATTGAAAGTTTAAGAGGTGAGGGCCCTTAAATGAATGTCCCCCACATATGGGATCGGGTTGAATTCTCTGTCCAGGCGCAATAGATACCCATGCAGGTAAAACTCACACATCAAATGTTGAGTTGGCACGTCGTGGTTCCTCATTATTCAGAGGAATTGTACACCATCTTCTATTTCATAACTAATCTCATTTTTTATGCTCTCCATGCAGAATAAAAGAAAA
The DNA here is from genome assembly GCA_009831015.1 of Picea engelmannii. Taxonomy (NCBI): domain Eukaryota; kingdom Viridiplantae; phylum Streptophyta; class Pinopsida; order Pinales; family Pinaceae; genus Picea; species Picea engelmannii. Next base: position 997,389 of record ML779103.1, on the reverse strand, counting down.
ACGTTCATGTAAGAATAAAGAATAACAAGAAGCAGGGGGGCGACATGCCATCACCTCTTGTGCCAAATTAAACATCTGCTCCTTATCAGTTTTCATCTCTACCACTTGCTTTTCCAGCTACTCCATCTTGAGTTGTTGCTTCGCATGCCTTAATCTCATGATGTCTATATACTCCACATATTCAAAAATGGTTGTGGAGGCTCGTTCCTGAGTTCTTCTGACCTCATTTTGATACTGAGTCGCAGTAGATTTCCAAGTTTGCAGTTCGAACATTAAGGCATACTCACGGTCTTCAAACAATCACTCGTCCGGGTCTGTTTGAGTAGCAGCAGAGGTTGTGGCTACTTGGTCCGTCTGAGTCTCTACTTCTACTCCTATGGCCTTGGACTTTCTAGCTTGGTGCTTGTATTTCTTCATCCGCTTCTTCATTTTGTGTACCTGCTTCCTTAGTTTCCTGACCTCCATCTTAAGCCACATTGTCTCTTTAAACTGTAGATGATGTTTTTGTTTGACTGGGTGTAACACACCCACTATCAAAATTTTAAAAATTTCGGATTAATCTCCCTCAAGTGAGAAATCTCCAGAAAACCGGCATTTGCGAAATACCAACCCCTGGTGAAATATCGGGATTCGGGGTTTCTAATGTCAAACTCATTCAC
>ML779103.1:957174-990355 GCA_009831015.1 Picea engelmannii | reverse complement strand
GCCTAGCTTTTCCATTGGATCATTCGTCGGGACTGCTTCGCTTGGTCCCTCCTCTTCGCCAATGGTTATTTCCTCTTATTGTGCGCTCACCGCGACCGGCGGTGCCCTTGCGAGATGCTCTCCTGATAATGTGTCTGTTGGAATCCTTCCTGGTTCCCTAGCCTTAGGGACCTCTACCTCTTTTCTCTTTTTAGGCTCCGAAGTGCCTGCTGCCTGAGTAGCATCCACCCCACATGGTTGTGGCCTTTGTGATAACTTCAAAATTGGAGGAATGGTGAGATCTTCTTCTATGTGTCGAGGAGAACGAGTTCGCCTTGATCCTCTTGGAATAAAGGAGAAAAAGGAGAACTGGTAGAGATCTTCAATGTTCGGTCCCGAGGTCGACGTTGGTTCTTGTGGGTCAGCGCCAACCTCACGCCCTAGTTCTCCTAGCACTTCCTCCACGGGTTCCATGGATTCCCTAGCTCCAAGCCCTTCTTGTCCTCATTCCTCCTCTTCCATGGGTTCTATGGTCGGGGTGGTCACAACCTCTTCTTCATTCAGGTTATCCTCCTCCATCAACTCCATGGTGGCAGGAGGTCCTTGTGGGGTACCCTCGGTCACAAGATTGACCGATTCACCCACTCTTGCTTGTTGTGACCCTGCTTCTGTGGTTTTCATGCTATCAAATTGCTCTACTAGTTCCACAGGCAAGGCTGGTTCTTGTGGGACAGCCTCGACCGTGGTACTAGTGGGCCTTTCTATGTCAACTCCCACATCTTCCATTGGTTCCACGGTTTCGGCTTGCTCTTGGGGAGAAACCTCTTCTTCAAATTCTTCAGCTTCCATCTCCATCTCTTCTGGTTCCTCCTGGTCAACATAATCATCTTCTCCTGCATTTTCCTCCTCTGTGGCTTCTGGTTCATCTTCCCTACCAGCCACAGCGGCTGCTACTTCTTCCTCTATGGAATCCTGAAACAGTTCCCACGGGATCAGGATTCGTCTGATGGCATTCATTACTAAAAGCTTAACCAGCCCATGGTGGGTGATGACCGCCAATACCTGTCATGACTCCTGAGCCAATTGTGTCATTAGGTGAAGGCTTCTCAATAAGAAATAAACAACATTCAGTGAGAAAGCCTCTGCTTGGGGGAATTGCAGGTGAGCTAGTATTCGGAGATGGTATTTGAATATGGTGGAGTATCTCTCTTCGCAAGTCATATATTTTATGACGAACTCTGCTACTCCTCCCCATAGATGTGGTAGCGAGTTTCGGTCGTATCCCCGACCCTTCTGCACGATACTTTCTCCCGCCTGTAAAAAGGCTTCGGGAAACTCTGGAAGGACAATCCTTCTTGAAAACCATCGCTGTCCATTTTGAGGGAGCCCACTGACTTCTGCAATGGCTTCCTCTGTCACAGGGATTTCAATTCTGCGGACCCAAGAGATTTCTTCTCCCAAGTTGAGTGCAAATTCTGCCGCAATTTCTTCGTTCTACCCTCTCAACCTATCAATGTAAACATTCCAGCCTGCGTTCTCAAAAACCTGCCATACCTCCTGATTGTTCTGAATTCTCGTTGTATCTTTAGGCTCATGCCGCACAGATTGTCCACCCATTGTTGTAGAGGCGGGGTCAACACGATGAATGTAGTTAGCTGGCAGGGGAAAATGACAGGGCTCCAAACCGTTGGCAACTGAAATAATGTCATGGTCGCTTTTGGGGACAACGGATGAAACGATACTGGTACGTTTGAAAATGATGACAGATTATGGTGGTACTGTTGGATATTTCAGAGATTTAATGCAGCGTGTTGGGGAGGTGACTGATTATGACTCTGCGCGAATGAATATGCATTCCAACATATAAAATTTGAACATATGTACATATATAGTGTGTTTAGTAATTAGTTAGTTATTTCTCTCTTTTATTCGTTTCTTTTAGGATTCTTAAATTGGATAATGGAGCCATTAAACCTGTTAGAACGAGTTACACCAAATGGATTGGGTTATTTAGACAACCCCGGACCAGACTCGCTCTTCCAGTTGACGAAAAATCAATTTTGCCCGTCAACAGGCCATCCACGACACGCTTTGATGTATTTTGGGAATATTTTAATTAAATCCATAAAAGTTGGCGGAGACGTACCTGGGGACCTACCTTATGGTGGAGTAACAGCAAAATGTCTGACGGAGTAATGACAATAGGGCGTAACAACAACAACGAGTAACAACAACAACGAGTAACAACAACGATGGAGTAATGAAAATGGTGGAGTAGCGGTAGTTACAGAGTACCGACACCGACGGAGTAACAACAATTGCGGAGTAACAACATTGGCAGAGTAACGATAGTTGCGGAGTAACAACACCGATGGAGTAACAACAGTTGTGGAGTAACAACACCGGTGGAGTAACAACAGTTGTGGAGTAACGATACCGACGGAGTAACAACAGTTGCGGAGTAACAACATCGACGAAGTAACGACAATTGAGGAGTAACAACAGTTACAGAGTAATAGCACCGACGGAGTAACATTAGTTGCGGAGTAACGACACCGGCGGAGTAACAACAGTTGTGGAGTAACGACACCGGAGGAGTAACAACAGTTGCGAAGTAACAACATCGGCGAAGTAACGACAGTTGAGGAGTAACAGTAGTTACGGAGTAACAAAATTTAGTGGAGTAACAACACTAGTGGAGTAACAACACTTAGTGGAGTAACAACACACACCAGTGGAGTAAAAACAACATTTTTATAGCAACACTGGTGGAGTAACAACACCAAGTGTTACATTTCTACTGGCCATATTCCTTTGTTATTCCTGCAAAATACAAACAAGTAAGAAATAACAATATTTTTTATTTTATATTTTATATTATATATATATATATATATATATATATATATATATATTTTAAAACAGAGTGAGAGTGTCCTTCATTCCAACAACCATTAAATCAGATGAATCAGAAAGGTGTTTGACAAAGGCATTTCTAGAGGCTGGATGGTGGTATAGTTTTAGACGGTGTCCGTTTACTAAGAACGAGGTATGATTCTCATATATTGTAATTAATCTAATTGTTCCATTTTCGAACACTGCGTCCACTTGATATGGCCCCATCCAGCGAGTGTGAAGCTTTCCTTTGAAATCCTTAAATCATGAGTCGTAAAGTAATGCCCAATCTCCCACGTGAAACACCTTACTTTTGATAAATTTATCATGCCATTTCATTCTCTGTTGTTGAACAGCAGTGGTCTTCTGGACAGCTACTGACCGAATCTCGTCCAACTCATTCAGTTGTTCCAGTTGGTGTTTCTATGCTTCTAATAGGTCTAGGCCTACTTCTAGAGCTGTTCTGAGTGTACTGATCTCAAATTCCACTGGAAACAAGCGGACTTTCCCATAGACTAATTCAAATGGAGAAAACCTAGTTGTGTTCCACCATGTTGTTCTGTATGCCAATAAAGCTTCTGGAAGTTTCTGTGCCCAGTCCTGGCGATGACTTGCTACTACCTTTGTTAAGATATTTTCCAATACCTTGTTTGTGCTTTCTACTTGTTCATTCACCTGGGGGTGATAGGGGGTTGTCACTCTATGTTTGACCCCATATTTATGCATCAACTTTCCTATCATGTGAGATGTGAACTGTGATCCTCCATCCGATACAATTTCCCTTGGAGTACCATATCAGGCAAAGATTTCTTCAAAAAGAAAGTCTGCCACTACTTGCTCTGTTGCTCTTGTGACCACCCTGGCTTCCACCTATTTAGTTACATAATTAGTGCAGACCAGGATGTAAGCTTTCTGATGAGAAGGTGGGTTGAAGGGTCCAACAAAATCAATGGCCCATTTCTCAAACGGTTCAAGGACTATCTGGGGCTGTAGAGGCATTTCATCTATTTTCCTAGGTTGTCCCATCCGTTGGAAGCTATCACACCTTCAGACATAATCCCGAGCATCACGAAAGATGAAGGGCCAGTAATATCCCATTTGCAACACTTTGTGACCTGTTCTTTTATCTGAAAAATGTCCTCCACAGGGTCCATCATGTGTAGCCTTCAATATCTCATAGATATCATCTTCTGCCACACAACACCGAATCTATTGGTTAACCCTTGTATGAAAGAGATATCCTACCATCCATGAATATCGGGTACTCTGGTGAATAATCTTCCTTTGCTCCTTATATGACAGATGACGAGGTACCTTCCCTGTAGCAAGATAATTAGCAATATCTGCATACCACAGAGTGTTAGCAGATACTGCAAAAAGATGTTCATCTGGAAAATTATCTTCAATTGGTGTATTCTTACCATCATGTTCTATCCTAGATAAGAAATCTACAACCACATTGTCCTTCCCTGGTTTATCTACTATAGTAATATCAAATTCCTGTAGTAGAAAAAGCCATCTTGTGATACGACCAAGGGTAATAGGTTTATTCATTAAATACATGATAGTTGCATGATCAATATGCACAAAGGTAGGATACTCGGTAATGTAGTGCCAAAATTTATTGATGGCGTAAATGACAACAAGGAACTCTTTCTCAGTCCCTGTGTAGTTTAATTCAACAGGAGCGAAATTATTACTAACATAGTAAACTGCATATGGTACTTTGTCCTCTTTCTGTCCTAATACTGCACCAATCGTTGTTTGGGAAGCATCTGTATGAATATGGAAAGGTAATGCCCAGTCCAGCCCTCTAAGGATCAGAGTGCTATAGACCAATTCCTTAATTCTTGTAAAGGTTGTATCACAGTCCTCTGTCCACACAAAATCTGAATCTTTTATTAGCAATTGAAAAAGTGGATGTGCTACTTTAGCAAATTTTCTATAAAATGCCTGTAATAGCCAGCACAACCAATAAAGTTGCGTACCTGCGTGGGAGTTTTGGGTGTCGGGAAATGATGAATTACCTTTGTCTTTGTTGGGTCCATCCGGATTCCTTCAGCTGAGAGCAAATGTCCCAGAACAATTCCCTCCTCCATCATCATATGGCATTTTTCTATACTCAGAGAGACATGCGCTTGTATACACCTTTCGAGAACTTTTTCTAAATTTTTCATCCCTTCAAGAAATGAATCCCCATATGGAGTAAAGTCATCCATGTAAATTTCAACATTGTCATCTACCTAATCAGAGAAGATTCCCAAAATTGCCCTCTGGAACGTTGCAGGAGCATTATACAGGCCAAAAGGAAGGACCCGATATGCGAATGTTCCCTATGGGCATGTGAAAGTGGTTTTATCCTGATCTTCAGGAGCTATTTGGATCTGGTTATACCCACTAAACCCATCTAGAAAAGATTTTTTTTTTTTACCAACCAATGTGTCCAAAACTTGATCAATAAATGGGAAAGGAAGATGATCTTTCTATGTTGCCTTATTTAATTCTCAATAATCCATGCATATCCACCATTTACCATTTTTCTTGGGGACCATTACTAATGGGGAGACCCATTGGCTATCTGAGATGGGGTAAATAAAACCTATGTTTAGTAATTTCTAAAGTTCTCTTTCACAATATTTTTCAATGTAGGGTTCATCCTTCTTTGAGGTTGTTTCACATGATGACAATCCTCCTTAATGTATATATGATGGGTACATAAATTAGAAGGAATCCCCTTCATATTTGTATAATCCCAGGCGAAGGATTCTTTGTGTTTCCGAAGGACATACACGAGTTTCTTCTTCTGGGATTCTGATAGGGTTGGATTAATATTCAGGGTTTTTCCTGGTTCTAGTTCCACTGGGACACTTTCACTGGGTGCATCAACAGGTAGCTCCTCTGATTCTTTTGTTGTTTCAATTGTTTCCTGAGTCTCACAACTTAGGATAGATTCTAGGAATTGTTGATTTGTTTCGGAAACAGAGCAAGGATCATCCATAAAGGAGGTGATTACATCATCTTCCGATTCCATTTTCAACTGAAGGGCTTGTCCAATAGTGAGGACTGGTCTCAATTCCTCATTTTCCATTTCAGGTTCTTTCCTAGATAAAATTTTCTTGCCTCCTGCTGGTTTTATGGATGGGTTTGGTTCTGTAGGTGGGTATAACACTAAGTTCTTAATGTTGTGCTCACTTGAAATAACCATGTGCCCTGATCGGCACCCAATGTAAGCATCTGCAGTAGCCAGCCATGGTCTACCCAAAATCAAAGGATGCCCGCCCACCGAAGGTTGCGTCTGTAAGACCAGGAAATCTATGGGATAGTGCCATGAATCCACTGAAATTGTTACATCTTCCAACTTTCCTACAGGTTTGAATGTAGATCGGTCTGCCAATTCCAATACTATAGGTGTATGTTTCAAGTTACAAAGACCTAATGCATGCATGGTTTCAATGGTGATAACATTGATGCCAGCACCCAGGTCTACCAGCACATTTGGAATCTGTACCCCATTAATTTGTACTGTTAGAATTGGGTTCCCCGAATCTCCATACTTTTCAGGCATTGACTTTCCCATCATGAAATCTGATAATTTTCCCATTACATGAATGGTAAGGGGGTCTTTGGATTTCTTTGCAGGTTTCTTTGAACAATATTCCCTAAGAGTCTTTGCATATATTGGCACATCCTTCATAGCTTGTAACAAGGGAATTTTAACAAATAAGTTCTGCAATTCTCCTAATAAATCAAATTCAGCTTGAGGGCTTGATTTACTCAAAGTTAGTCTCTCTGGGTAAGGTGGTTCATATTGATGTTGTTTTAATGGAGGCGCCTGGTTTCTATCAGTTTGTTTTGGCTCTTTATTAATTGGTTCTGATTCCTTACCTTCACTATCGAGTTGTTCAATGGTAACTAGAGGAGGTTGAACATTAACTATCCGCCCTGATCGTAGATTCATTTCATACAACTCTGCAGTGGAAATGCTATATGAAGGTAGGTTAAGAATGTCAGCTTGATGAGCTCCCTTACTATTAGGATTTGGATCGGGTTGGATTGGGAGTTGAGGACGAGCAGGTTGATTACCCGGAGGCACATTAGAGGGCAGTTGGAGTTGTTGCTGTGGCATCGGCTGAGGAAACTGTCCAGGAGGGGATCCTTTCCAAGTTGGAGCCCATGGGGAACTTGAACTGGCTTGAGGGTTCCACTGTTGCCAAGGTGGAAACTAGTATTTTGGCCACATGGAAGGATAGGGCATGGAATAAGGATTCATAATAGAATTATTGAAATACTGAGATGGATCTGAGTACATACCTTGATTTCCCATCGGTGGTCGAGGCTACCATGGATTTCTAGACCCCATGAGGTACATTTGCTCCATGTTTTTCACCGTCCCTTGAAATACTACTTTTAGGCCTGGCAGGGAGGGGCATGATCTTGTTGCATGATTTAGCTCGCAGATTGCACATTCCTCTATGGAGTTTAGTGGACATTCCCTCTCTGGATGCTTCTTTCTACACTTTGAGCAAAATATCGCCATGGTCCTGTCCAATTCCAGCTGCTTCTGTTTTACTTGCAACGTATCCATCTGTGCCGACAGGGTACTGAGGATATCCGTTCTCAAATTGTCTAGCAGGTTTCCGATTTCTACTTTCGTAACACCTCTGCCAGACCCTTTTGCTGAGCGAATCCCTTGTCTGTTTCTTGTAATCCCCCTCAAGCAATGAATGCATAATTTGCAGATACCTTCGAATCTTTCCTTAGAGATGTCTCCCTTTCCCACAATGTTCAATAGTTCCATCGAGTCCTCACGGAAAGATCGGAGGAGGATAATTTGTAAAATTTCCTTATCTAGGTCGGAGTGACCTGACCTTTGTAAGGTGTACTTGAATCGTTCCATGCAATCTTCCAATCTCTCGTCTTATTTTTGTGTGAACTTGAAAAGTTCCTCCTTGATGTTCTGGGATTTACAATAATCCTGGTATTTTTCCAGAAAAGCTGTCCGCATATCATCCCATGTGGAAATAGAGCTTCCTCCAAGGCCCATGAACCATCGCAGAGCCGTTCCTTTTAATGTAGAAGGATAAATTTTTAACTTTTGGGCATCCGTCGTGTAGTCATACCCCTGACACACTATGTCAAACTCGAATAGAAATGTGTCAGGATCTTCTGAAACAAGTCCATGAAAGTTAGGTAAGGCGACTAATGGAACAGGCTTTGTGGGCGCACCAGCTCCCAGATCCCCGATTGGAAACTCGATAGTGGAGGTTGTGGGAGCCATAAATATCTTCCAATAACCGCTAGGTATTTCAACTGGCTTTGAAGAAGATGGCTGAGGCTTCATTACCACTCGGATCCGAGTTGCTTTAGTAGCACTTCCCTAGTCTTTTGGTGATGCAAGTACTCCTTCGTCCCCTTCTCCTTCACCCTGATGACTTGATCCCTTAGCTACAACCTCCTCTCTCTTACTAGAGTGGTTTGACTCTGTCGAGGTTCTACTTGCGACCTCTTCCCCCTCTATTACCTGCATAAGATTTCCCTGGTCATGTATACTGCTAGATGTTTCTTCAACTGTTGGAGGGACCTACTATGTCGTATCACCAACGAATGTTGTAGACAACACTGGTTGATCTACTGATTGTCCCTTGGAATTCACTCTTCGTGCCCCTGGTCTCATGGCTGTGCGAGAGGATGTTTCTGATTCATCCTTTGCTATAATCTGTTGGATGTAGGTCTTTCTTCCCAAATCTGTTCCTCCCCTCTCTGGGGCTCTCCCTCTGCCCCTGTTATTCGGTTCTTTGTTCATACAAATGTTGGTATGATGGAAGGTCTTGGCATGAAACTACAATTCTTTAGTCTTGAAGTAAGGTGTCAAAGGACCATTCCTTCACCAAGATGAAAGAACTTACAAAAAGAAAGGCAGCTAAAAAAAAATGAGAGTCTAAGGTTCAAGGCCTGGAGCAGGGCGTCAAAGGACTCCTCCCTCCCCAGGACAAGAACCAGGAACAAACACACACCACGATAAGACCTAATACTTTCCAAATATGAAGCAGGGCATCAAAAGACTACTCCCTCCCCAGGGTAAAATCTAGGGTTTCCCAAAAAAAACACATAAGGGTTTGAAAGAAGTAAATCTAACTCAGGGTCTGGAGCAGGGTGTCAAAAGACTCCTCCCTCCCCAGAACAAGAGAGTGGCCAAAAAAGGAAAAGAAAAAATAAAAACAAGCAGAAAGAACACCTACGCTCAGGACCTAAAGCAGAGTGATAAAACTCATTCTCTCCCCAGGACGAGAGATTGACCCTTTGGTTGGTCTGGATCATTGTATTGCACCTTGTTATCCTCCTCGACAACGGCGCCAAAATGTTGGTGTCTAGGTATGAATGATTTATTCTCCCTTTTTCCTACATTAATTTATCAATCCAGGTGCGTATCCTTTCAAGGAAATGCGCAAGGTATATGCAGGGGCAAGAGCACAATCCGTTCTGACCAAGGGTTCATGATTAAGATTCAAAACATTGTTGTGAAACTAGATCAATTACAACTTCAAAAAAGCAATCATAAGAATTAAAACACTGTAACAAAAAACATAAACTAATAAATGATACACACAGGAGGATGCAACACCTGATCAGAAGAGCAGGCTCATCTCTCTGATCAGGGCTGTGTTAGTCACAACAAAGATTAAAACAACAAAATAGATGATGCTTTATAAATCTGAAAAGGGTTATTACAATATCAATGGGGGCGTCCCCAGTTACAAGAATAAACCGTCTTTTATACATGGAGAGGGAGAACAACCTATTTCCCAAAAACATGGTAACCACATCCCCAGAAATATACACTAGTTGGAATGACACCAATACCAGATAGACAAGATCAGAAAGATGCCCAAGAATGGTTTAGGGATCTGCGACTCCAACTGTGCGGCCTCCTTATGGCTGGTCGTTGCTGTGAATAGTAGATCTGTTGCAGGATGTTGAAGCCTTGGTTCCTGTTCTCCAGAAGCTATGGTCAAACATTCATTTTAGTGCTGCGAATAGGCAAAACACCATGACTTTATTTCATTAATAAAATATTCCAATAGAAAAGGCAAGGGTATTTACCTTACAGGTTTAGCATAGTTAACATAGGTAAATAAGTGCAAAAAGGTCAAAAAGGGTAATGGAAATGCAGTAGAAAGATAGCCCGATTTGGTGCCCAACACTCTGTCAGTTACAACCAATCAATTATGGCTTCTTTGGCTTCTAATCCCCTTCCTTCATGTGACCACTGAAGGTGACCAATCGCCTAATCAAAAAGGCACTTCCCGATTTCTGTCTAGAGAGCGCTGGCTCCTTTTCATGATATGGCCTTGGGATATGAGCTTCATGTGACCACGCGATTGTGGGTGCATCCAAAGGTGGTTTAGACCAAACTACTTTTCACCCTACAATTTTCCACGAGCCTCCACGCATCCTTTCTCCAAACCGTAGTTTTGATTGCAGCCCGCTCATGAAATATTAAGGCCTGAGCATGTTCTAGCCCTGCAATGGAGGACAACCATTGATCTCACGATCTTGACGATGCTCTTGAATGTATGGTTTAGAATTGCCCTCTCAAGTCTGTGGACCAGACCTCTCCTTCACGAGGCCAACCTTCAGGACTTTCAATTCTCAAACTCTCGTTTGGTCCCGAAGCATTTCACTTGGAGTCCATGATCCAATGACGCCTGTCCCTCTTAGATCAATGGTCAAGATCTCCTTCATGTCTTCGGACATTGGATATTTCAATTCTCAACCTCTCGTTCATCCTTCCTTTGCTTTTTCCCATAGTTGACAATCCACCGACGTGTGTCCTGTTTAATCCAACGACTATCCTCCACTCCGAGACTTCAACCTTCGGGACTTTGGGTTTTTGGGAGAGTTCTGGTGGTAAAAATATCGAAGAAAAACTCTGATAGTGACGTGATTCTTGCGTCACTTGATGACGTGTCATGAGACGAGCAACTGCCACGTGTCACTGGGATTTGTGATTTCCACGTACCTGAAATGCCAAATCAACTTGACACTTATCATTTTATGATTGCGCCACGTGTCCTTACTGACGTAGTCTGCTGACGTGGTCTGCCACGATCTAACGATCAATGTCCGATCTCCAGATCCGACGGTTGACGAAACTTCTCATTTTGGGGATTTAAAATATCAAACTTTCCTGAGTGTAAACTCCTCACATCTCTATATCCAAAGTGAATGTTGTTCATTTGATGAGGATCTTGGATTGATGACTCGATCTTTCTGCGATGCAACTTTGCTAGATTATCCTGTCCTTCCACTCAAAATTGACCTGACGGTTGTGATCAAATCGCAACTTCGTGTGTCGGGTGTTTGAACATGAGCCAACCCTGACTCTTCCAACTCCCGATATCTGAAATACTCTAGATCAACTGCCCGCAACCCTCTGTGATCTAACAGTCTAGATCTTATCGAGACTTCATGTTTCGCGAAGTTGGAGGACTACTCACCTCTCTTCTCCTGACTCCCAATTTTTTGAAACTTGCTCCAGATCAATGACCCACAACCCTCTATGATCCAATGGTCCATATCTTATCAGGACTTCGCGTTTCGCGAAGTTGGAGGACTACTCACCTTTGACTTTTCCAGTTCGCGAGTCAGTGAAATACTGATCTCTTGCCATGTGTCCTCTGGTTCTAACGGTTCAGATCTCATCGCGATTTCACATTTTGTAGAGTTGGAGGATGGATCTTGGCCATTATCCTCTTCACAGTTATATTGGATCTGATGACTGTTGGTTCTCGGTGCTCAGATCCAACGGATCAGATCTGTACTTCTCCTCTGCGCTTCCTGGCCACTATCGCTCCTCCTCCTGAGCTTTGGATTTCTCAAATCTCTAAGTGTCAAAGGCCATGACCATTGATCCTTCTGTGAGCCTTGATGTATGGGATCTCATCTGTGCATATCATAACACTATCTCTCCTGAGATTTATCTTTGCATACTGTTTTCTTCTTTACCTGAGCTTATGTTGTTCATGTTTTTCCATCGATGGACACTCTGATCTTGCCATCAATGAAAAGAACACTCTGCCTTTAAACATGCTAACAAGGAGTAGAGGATATATCCAACTGCATGTGGGAAGAGATAATGAACTTTTCCCAAGGAATGTTCCTCACCAACATCATGATCAATCCAGAGTGAAAAACACTAGTGTCCACAGCCTTGGACTTGGCTTGGAATCTATCAAACATCTTCCCGATGCTCCTCAAAAGGTAGAAAGGGATATTCATTTCATATTTACCATTAAAATGTTGCAAGAGTCTTATATGATATTGGTATAACATGTTAAACCTTCCCTCACACGTGAAGTATCTCTGGATGATTTTCAACATTTTATCAAAATATTCAACTAGGTGGCTTCTAGGAACCCCCTTGGACAAATTATCTGTCTGATAGTCTGATTTGAGGAAGTCCTTGGATAAAAAAACATTTAGTATCATGGATTTAAACCACCTCTCACCAGTATTAGTAATCCTAGTGGTTGTTGCAATAGAGGCTTCAGATAACTCAAAATCAAGGTCTCCCACCTTAGTCTTAATGCCATCAAAATGTAATGCAAATTTCCTTGCTACTTCAGGGTGTCCCCTCTGCATGTTTTGGAAAAAAGAGAGGAAACAAACCCTTTGGAAAACCTCCTTGACCATTGGCTCATCATCAAATAGGTGCATGTCAGAGGGTTTAGTCCTGACCACACTTCCTCCCTTGTGAGATTTCTTGTTTTGAGGTTCTCCATGGGTAGATGACAGGGGATCAAAGGTTGTGGTGTGGTGAGGGGTAAGTAAACAAACAGAGGAAAATCTCAATGAGAAATGACAGTGGCTAATGGTTTCTCTCTCTCAATATTTTCCTCTAACTCACCTTGAATTTATAGTAGACCTTGAGTTAAGAAACGCAAGGATGCACTGCTCAACTTTATGTCACTACACCATGGTCATCAAAGTTTTGGAAAGGTAGGGACTGCAATTCCCCTTACTGCCAACATATATTAAGATGAATAAATGATGATGTATTGAATAAAGAGGTTAATTCTCAGGTCTTTGAATGCAAAAGGTAGCACTGACCAATCCAAATAAAACACATCGCATGAAACAGGGGATATGTAGCATAGTTTAGCAGTGTATTTTTGTAGTGCAGTGTGCACACAGGGACCAAGTGATTGAACGGGTACTCAATTTTAGAAGAAAAACGAATTGACCTATAACATAGATGAAATCCAGGTGACAATGGCTGCAAATTTTGTGGGAGAGAGGCTACAGATGCAAATGGATGAAGGAGGAAGTAGTCTTCAGCATCGGGCGCTACCAAAAGCTCAGGCATGAGATATCTCAAGACTTTTATATGCAATGGAGAAAGCTCTCAGAATACCTAGATATGTGACTCAAAATGGAGGATCTGCAACCAATTAGGAAACCTCCACGTCCCCCTCAGCCTCCAATTTAGATTTGGCAGTTGATATCATAGCGTCGAGCTTGAGAGAAAATTCAAATGCTCAAACCATTAGAAAACTCATTAAATGACCGGATCCTCATATTCTCCTTTAACGAACAATGGCGCTGAAAAAAAGGTAGATCATGACCTCAACGGATTATGACAAATTATGGCAAAGATCAAAGGACAAAGGTGTGATACGGAAACTCCTAGTGAGTTGGCAACGCCTTTTTCAAAAACTTTATTTGACTCCCCCTTTAAGGGACATAGGGACAACATGGCAAGGATAAAGGGTATGAGTGGATGGAGTGATGTGTCAAGTCATAAAGATCATGGGATTGGTTATGCTTGATGTCAAGTCAAGAGGTGAGTCAAAACATAAAGGATAGAATGAAACCTAGTCTTAAAATCTATGTGTGTGCCAAAAATGAGCCAAAACCACAACTCTTTATTTTTTTAAGCTAACCTAAGCAAATAAAACAAAGAAAAATAAAGAAAACCTAAAGTCTAAAGGATAAAAAATTTAAACCTAAGGGATAAAATACCCAATGCAACTTTATGTGATAACAACTTCAACAACTACTACCTTCTTTTCCTCACATCACCATTTTCTACACGAGCTATCCCAAACTCCACCTTATGAATTTCATGCCTTAACCATGTTTTGATACCAAATGTTTGTTTATGGAGAAGTCATGAAAAAACATTACACATAAACTTCACATAAGAACAACAAATATCCTCAATGATCACATTGTATTAATATACAATAATATTACATCACTCTTTTACATCAATACAACATGAGGCCTTGTAATATATCATTAAGGTGCTCTTCCAATATAGCTAATTGGTACAAATATCTCCATAATATCTCCATGAATATATCCATATGATATCTCCATCCCTAAATTCTTTCATTGTCCTCATCTTTGATCATATGTAGAGTTCTACAATAAGTCTACTTTCATTAATAATAATTTCAGCATATCATAAGTATGAATTATTCCTTCACATTGGAGATCCTAGAGTGCCCTTCTTTGTTTACCACTTTTGGAGGTGTCTTTCACATGATTTAAGGGATGACCCATGTTGATGCATGGAAACATCAGAAAGGTATTTCTACACAAGTTTGTGTGTCTAGACGTGTGGAAATTGTTCAAATCCTTCTATCCTTGACTTTACTTTAATTAAGGAATTATTAGAGTAAAGTGATTTATTAATTAATTAATTGAATTAACTGAGTTATTTAAGGAAATGATAAAAGTTATCATTTTAATATTAGCCATTGATCTCAAGTGAGGTGAGAAGTAATATCAATTGTCAATCACTTTGGAGATTAGGGTTAGATTATAATTCAATATTGTAAAAGCAAGGCTAGGGTAAAGGAGAAGACATTTTTACTTGATAGAACTTGTGTTGAGAAAGTCAAAACAGAGAGGGTTGGATCATAAAGGAATTTGATTCAAGAAGATCTTGAATAGGTGTATAAGGGCTTCCATCTAGAGATCAGGTCAAGGAGAAGAGAGAAGAAAGGCATTCAGAGGTGGGTTTCAGTTCGGCGAAGCCACATGAAAGAGGTGCATCGTACGAAGTTTTTCGTATAGTATTTGCAGTCATGTACATAGCTCACATTGGAGACAAGTGAGTATATGCAGGTGTGTAGAAGGGAAGGTATGTATACCTCAAAAAGCATCTAGATATGGGTCGTACAATAGATCAAAGTTTTCCATGTTTGTCTAGAATTGTATTTCTCTTAGTGGGCCATTATCCCTGTTACAAGAGCCCTGATTTTAGCATAATAAAATCATTCTCAGCATTATTTTTCCCTCCAGGATTTTTCCAAGGGTGTCTACCCAAAAATATTGGTGTTTATGTGTGCATGATTTAGTTTCTGTTTTTGCTTCCACTATATTTGTTTGAGTTGAATATTCTAGCAGTTTATTTTTGTTTTGTGAGATTCTAATCTGATTTGTAGTAAGGAAATCACTAGAGATAACTAGATACTTAGGTGTTGGGGTAAGAGGTTTTCAACATGGTATCAGAGCACATGCTCTGAAGGGAAGATAGATCCATAGAAGTTGATAGAATGGATATCAAATCTGTAGGAGATCTTATCATATCCATAACCAACAAGAAAAAATCGAAGAACAAATTTCTGGGAAACATTCATACTGAGGCAAAACTAGGGTTTTGCAGGTTTACGGGGTTGTACACAGGTTATAGAAGAGGAATACGTGTACATACACAAGTCTCTTTGGATATAGTCATGTATACATGGGATATAGTAAGCACACGAGCATACATACTCGAGTTCTAGTGGTGACATGTGCATACAAGTCCGTACAGGTTAATACATGGGAAATTTTCAGCAACAAGTTATTTCCAGCATAATTGATCGGGTCTTAAGGATGGAAAAAACATCGTTGAGAGTTGAAGACATATTGTATGGAGCATCCAATTTCCTATCTTGGAAAGAAAGAGTAAATTTGGTGTTAAAGGAGTATGACCTTTGGGAATTAGTGGACAAAGTTGTTTCTCCACCGATAGATCCTGTAGGTTTGGAAGCTCACAACAAGAAGGAGATCAAAGTAGAAAGGGTCATATTGTATTCGATGAAGGATCATCTAATTCATAACCTATATGAGAAGAATAAAACCAAAGATATGTTTGATTCCTTGGTAGTTTTATTCCATAACACTAACATGAATAGGAACACGATCTTAAGGAATAGATTCAGATCGATGTAGATGTCTAGATTTGATAATGTTACCAGCTATTTCATGATGATCACACATGTGCGTGATTAAATTTCATCCATAAGGGAGAAAATGGAGGTTGTAGAGATCATGAATGTGACATTGAATGGTCTTCCCAAGTCTTGTGAACCATTTTTCAAGGGAGTCTGCGCTCGGGTGAAATTCCCAGATTAGCAGAGACTTTGGGATGATTGCAGCTAGGAAGAGACTTGGGAGGAGTCTAAGAGAAACAAGAAGGAAGTAGTGAAGAGAACTCGACTCTTGTACTTAGTAGGACCAATAAGGGGAAAGGAAAGAGTTCTAACAATAAGGGTAATAATGATGGAGGATCATCACATCTAGGGAAGAAGAAGGACTTAAGTAAAATCAAGTGCTTCTCATGTCATAAGAATGGAGATTGTGCATATTAGTGTCCAGATAAGAAGAAGGGTAAAGGAAAGACACAAACAACAACATCAACAGAGAC
Organism: Picea engelmannii; assembly: GCA_009831015.1. Lineage (NCBI taxonomy): Eukaryota > Viridiplantae > Streptophyta > Pinopsida > Pinales > Pinaceae > Picea > Picea engelmannii. Next base: position 973,779 of record ML779103.1, on the reverse strand, counting down.
ACAACTTGATGAGTTTGTACTAAAGTTTGAGAAGGATTACTCACTGGTTTCTTTCCTTTCTACCAACACAACTATGAGGAGTGTGTGGTTCTTGGACAATGGTGCATCCCGTCATATGATAGAAGCACAAGAGCTATTTAACAATCTAACATAGATGGAATAAAATGTTCATGTGTAGCTTGGTGATGATGCCAAGTATGCAGTGAAGGGAGAATGAACAATTACATTCCAGCTTGATTGAGGGGGTTCATTCAATGCCCATGATGTGCTTTATGTACCATGTTTGAAGAAGATTTTTCTCTTAGTATTAGCTATGGAGGAAAGGGGGTTTTCCTTTACTTTTTAGAGAGGGAAATTACTCATATGTTTAGATAAATATATTCTGGACATTGCAGTGATCGTTGGGGTTAGAGAGGGACATTTATACAAGTTGAGGGGAAATCCATTTTAGGATTTGGTACATGAAAATGACAACCTATGTGAGTTTTGAAATATGAGGTTAGGACACCTACACTATAGAGAATTGTTTATTCTGAGGGGGATTTTTATAGGTCTTCCAGATTTCAGTGAGTATCAGGGAGTGTGCAGAGGGTGTGCACTTAGAAAGAATGCTAAGGTTTCTTTTCCTAGCATCGAGAGTAGGTCCAAGGGGATATTGGATCTTATCCATTCATATGTGAGTGGGCCTATGTTAGTAGCATAAATACAAGGATCATCATAATATGTGACATTTATTAATGAATTTTCCAAGAAAACCCGGATCTTCTTTATGAATACCAAGGATGAGGTCTTCGGTCGATTTCAGGAATTTAGAGCTTAGGTAGAGAACCAGACAAGGAAGGAGATGAAGATCTTGAGGTTAGATAATGGGGGAGAGTACACCTCTAATGAATTCAATGATTGATACAAGGAGGAAGGGGTCAAGAGGGAACTAACAATCCCATACAACCCTTAGTAAAATGGGGTTGTGGAGAGAAAGAATCGGTCCATTATCAGTTCTTCCAGGGCTATGATACATGACCAGGAGTTGCTTATGTTTTTTTGGGCAGAGACATGTAACACAATGATATATGTAAAAAACATGAGTCCTGAAAAGATATTGGGGGATAAGACTCTGGAGGATGCATTAGATATTGGTCATTTGAGGATCTTTGGTTGTCTAGTCTACATCTGTGTGCTTGTTGAGAAGAGGAAAAATATGGAGCCTTCAAGACAAAAGGGTATATTTTGGGGGTACAGTAAGACCTCAAAGGTTTACATGATCTTCATCACATCATATAGGAAGACATTTGTGAGAAGATATGTTAAGTTCAGGGAGAACTTGACATCTAGGAGATATCAGGAGTCATCAATAGTGGGAGAGAATGAGGAGCAGCAAGATCTGAAGGATGAGAAACAATCAACAGTTCAGACTTCGAGTGGGGAGGAGGATTTATCACCTTATAGTCCTATAAAGATATCCAGGTGGCTATTACAGACATTGAAGGATGTTGGTGAGGCTCCTAGGAGTGCGGTCAGAGAGCGCAAGCCTCTAAAAACATTTTCAAACTATATGGAACTTATGAGTACCATCATTGATGTTGATCCTTCTAGTTTTTAGGAAGCAACAGATAAGCAGGTATGGAGAGATCCCATGGTAGAGGAGTACATATCTATTATGAGGAATGATGTTTGGGACATAGTGCTAAGACCGTCATGGAATTCAGTGGTGAGTTCTTGGTTTCTCTACAAGATCAAGCATGTTGCTGATGGTAGCATCAAGAAGTTAAAGGAAAGGTGTATGGCTAGAGGGTTCTCCCAGAAAGAGGGATTGGACTACAAGGAGGATTTTTCTCTAGTCCCGGTATGCTTCTATCCAAGCCATTATTTCTATTGCTTTAGTTATGAGGTAGAGGGTACATCAGATGGATGTGAAAACAACCTTCCTCAATAGGATCATTGAGGAGGAAGTATACATAGAGAAACCTCAATGCTTTAAGGTACATGAGAGGGAGTCTCATGTGTGTAGTCTTAAGAAAGCCTTGTAAGGACTCAAACATACACCTAGGGCATTGTATTATAGGATTGAAATATGCTTGCAGAGTATGGGCTTTACCAAGAGTGTGGTGGATTCTAACCTGTAATTCATACTTGTTGGGGAAGATCCACTCATCTTGGTTCTGTACGTTGATGATTTTTTTCTCAGAGGTGTAGAGGAGCTTATTGCAGGGTGCAAAGAAAATTTGTCTAGTGAGTTGAGATGAAGGATATTGGCTTTATGCATTATTTATTAGGATTAGAGGTATGGAATAAATCGAGAGAGATATTTCTTGGTCAAGGGAAGTTTGCAATAGATATCTTGAGGAGATTTAGGATGAGAACTGTAGACCAATGGCTACACCTATGGTTACCAATATGAGAAGGTGGTGACTTTAGATTTAGAGTTGGTGGATCTGAAGATATACAGGTCGCTGATAGGGTCCTTGATGTATTTTCTCAACACCATGCCAAATATTTGTTTTGATGTGAACACCTTGAGTTAGTTCATGATGGAGCCGAGGCAGGTGCATTGGATTGCAACAAAACATGTGCTCATGTACTTGAGAGGTACAATGGAGTATGGATTAAGTTATCTTGGAGGAGATGGAGTGGAGTTGCAGGGATATATATATTCAGATTGGGTAGGGAGTGTAGTAGACAAGAAGATCACCTTAGGGTGTTGCTTTAGCTTGGGATCAACGATGATTACTTGCTTCAATAGGAAGCAGTCTTTTGTAGCACTTAGTTCAGAAAAGGCAGAGTATATGGAAGCAAGTATGGCTAGTTGTGAAGACATTTGGCTTCAGAAATTGATTACAGGTTTATTTGATCAAGAGTTGGATCCTATGGTAATATACTGTGATAATCAGAGTTGTATCAAACTCTCAGAGAATCCAGTATTCCATGCCAGGTCCAAGCATATTGAGATCAGATACCATTTCATTTGAGATAGGATCCAGAAGGGAGTAGTGAAGATTTAGTATATTTCCAAAAATGAGCAAGTTGTAGATATTCTGACCAAACCCTTAGAGAAATGGAAGTTTTTTTTCTTCATAGACAAACTTGGAGTGGTGCAGAATACCTTCCTCACTAAGAGGGAGTGTTGATGCATGGTAGCATGAGACATGTATTTACGCATAGGTCTATGTGTCTAGACACATGGAAATCATCCAAAGCCTTATGCCCTTGACTTTACTTTATCAAAGAAATTATTATAGTAAAGTGACTTAATTAATTAATTAATAGAATTAATTGATTTATTTAAGGAAATTCTAAAAGTTATCATTTTAATCCTAGCCATTGATCTCAAGTGAGGTGAGAAGTAATCTCAAATGTCAATCACTTTGGAGATTAGGGTTAGATTATAACTCAAGATTATAAAATCAAGGATAGGGTAAAGGATAAGAAACTTTTACATGACATAACTTGTGTTGAGAGACTCGACACAGAGAGGGTTGGATCACAGAGGACTGCGATTCAAGGAGATATTGTATAGGTGGAGAAGTAGTTCCATCTAGAGATCAGATTAAGGAGAAGAGAGAACATAGTTAGCCACAAGTGGGTTTCAGTTAGGTGAAGCCATAGGAAAGAGGTGTGTCGTACAAAATTTTCCATACGGTCTTTCCAATCGTGTACATGAGTCACAATGGAGACATATGTGTATATGCGGGTGTGCAGAAGGTAAGGCACGTATATCTCGAAAAACATACATATATGGGTCATACAATAGGTCATACGTTTCTAGTTTTGTCTGCAATTGTATTCATCTCAGTGGGCCATTATCCCTATTATGGGAGCCTTGATTTTAGAATAATAAATTCATTCTCAACATTGGTTTTCCCTCCAGGGTTTTTCCAAGCGTATCTACTAAAAAATATTAGTGTTTATGTGTGCATGATTTGGTTTTCCAATTTTGCTTCCTCTATCTTTATTTGAGCTGAATATTCTAGTAGTGTATTTTTGTTTTGTGAGATGCTAATATGATTTGTAGTAAAGAAATCACTAGATAACAAGATACCTAGGTGTTGGGCTAACACGTTTTCAACAACCCACAATTGTGGGGTTTATGATATCCATGTGGGTGTTTTTGGTGATGATTTGACTTGAAGAGGCATATTCCTTGCCTTATGTAGCATCTTTTTTTGATTTGAGGGATTGTTCATACCTTGGAGATTCCTTTTGAGCATTCATTGAGAACATTATGAGGAGGTTTTCCACTTTTCAGGTCCTTATCCACATTTTCATGAGGCCATTCCACTTGGAGGAGAGGAACGTTGGAGCTTTTCTTGCTTGGGAGGACACTTCACCATGTTTTGAGGCCTCCAAATCACTCTTTCCTTGGAGCATGGGGCTAGGAGAGAAAATTGACCCAATTCTTTGTGGGATCTTCCTCTCTCATGAGGGTTTGATGTACATGTGGCATCATTTGATTATTTATTGACTTAGTCTCCTTCTTTATGTGGATGAAAAGTCTTCCTTCTTTGTCTCTTAGGCTAGTTTTAGGGAAAAATATTAATAAATAATGAGAAGGATGTACAAGACTCCTCCATAAATAAAGGATCTCCTCTCATTCCAATTCATTTTGAATTGTTGGATCATTTGTGACTACAATTGATAGAAAATATTCCTTTTGAGGTTTTTTTTCAATTCTGGGAGATTTATCTTTCTTGGTGCATTAAATATTTGTTATGGTGATTTAAGACTTCTACTAGCTTTCAAGATCAATCCATTTGAGGAGTTACTTAACTACTTCGAGATAAAATGTTCTAGGATTTATTCCTTCCTTCTTCTCTTGTTAACTTGGGTAAGTACTTAACCCATTTCTTTGTTTTTCCCCTTGTTTCCTTGGCAAGGGTTTTCAAGAATTTTACTCAAGTTATAATTGATCTTGTTGGTGAAGGTTTTTCCCTTTGAGGAATCCTTTCTTGTAGGGCCTTGGTACTCTTAGCTTATCTTGATTAGGTTGGATATTATTCTTCCTTCATGGTGCTAATATCTTACCCTAGTCCATAAGATATGAGTGACCAATTCTTAGAGGGACATACTTATTGACCCCATAATCCATAAATGGATTAAAAAAGGAACTAGTCCTATATCCAAGAACCAACCAAAAAGCCCTAAACATCAAAACTTTTTATTTTTTGTTGTTTTTAGAAGATATTGAATAGTGAAAATTAAAGAAAAATATTTATTTAGATTCCATTTATTGTCTAGTGTAAAGTTAATGGATTATTTCATTTCCTAGACATATTATTCCTAGGGTTTATGCTTAATTCTTGATCTCTAACCCTAAGTAGGAAAATTGGCCCTATCATGTTGAGATTTAAGGTGTTATCTAACATTCTTTGGGTTGATTTATGGTGATACTCATATATGGAAATTAAATTACAACATTAATTATCATATTTGGTGAAACCCTAAGGCTAGGGTTTGGTTCTTTAAGGTGTTTCTTTCTCATTCCTAGCCTCTCTTTCATTTATAGATTGTTTATCAATCTTATCTTACATATCTAGAGGTGATTTTAATTTCTAATGTGCTTATAATTGGTTATCATTTGCTTAGAGGTTTTATTTGGTGAATTCCAAGTGCTTACGTGCAAAACCCTAGGGGGATTCACCACCTATTTTACAAGTTCTTTCTTAGTTAATGTTTATCTATCTTTAGAAATTGTCTCTAAAACTTGTTTGGTTGATATTGAATATCTATTTAGAAAGTTTTTAAATGCTACTCTGAAGTTGTTAATGATGTTTATCTTACATATCAGATTTAACACACACATCCACTAGCTCCTAACCTTTCTTTGAAGTGGATATACATGTGATTCATGCAAATGTTTCTAGTTGAGTATCTTAGGATCATTGTAATTGTTGATTGCAATCCTAACTCATTGTATTGTTATATATTTTTTGGTTTCATTAAAGTAAATAATATAATTGTGTGGTTTTATTTCACTTAATGAGGTTTAGTTTCATTATTTGGGATACCCCTCGTGACTTCTAGGAGTTGGAATAAAGTGTAGGGTAAAGTGTACTGAGGTGAAAATGGTCCAATTSCYATTATTTTTGTGCTATATAGCYCATGTTCTAGMAAGRKTTCCARTTCAGGCGGTAAYAAGTAATGAATTTTGGAAGTTGTGAWTCAATCATCTCTTTTTACCATTGAACAGGGCRCCATGAAGAATGTGATTATGCRAAAATACCTTATAATGTTATTGAACATCCATTTCTCTAATAAMCCACTTAGMACACWTGTACTTCTCTTGCCAATCATATTTAAACATCRCCATCCCTCCCCAATCCTTTGGAATGCAACACACCTCCCAATTAACCYAGTGAAAGCCCCTTCTATRCTACARGACAACCCAAATAATATTTTTCAAGAKCTTATCCAATCACAGGTAGGCCACTTGAGAAGGGACCCAACATGCTAAATACTAGACATGAGTCATAGAAAGGACTTTGGAGCAACTTTGGAATATTGTTGCCAAGTATAAAGGTCAAGAAACCCATTTGTCTACCTTAAATATTTGTTGGATGACAACATCCCATAAACATTTAGGGATACCAAAAGGAAAAATTATTCATTGGAATTATAAACACCTGGCCCAATTGAAACCAACATCAACCCTATTTTGTAAGCCATTAGGGAGAAACCTCCTAGGAAAAATGATAAAACTAGGTTTTTCTGTGAGTAACTTAATTCCTAAAGGTCCATTAAAAATATGAATGCATTTGATGTGTTCTCCATGGAGTGTCTACCCTCTATAACAGTGAGAAAGGAGTCATATGTGAAATATCCATTAACCATGTAGTTAGTATTTGACCCTGAAAGAAAATTCCCCAAATCAACCCATGAGAAGTCCCATGATGAAGTAGATAACCAAGAGATTTTGTAGGCATACCATATAGGGAAGGGGATAATGGGTATCATTTTATGATTAAATGGAATAAACCAAAACCCTCAGAATTGGTTTGGTTAATGGAGAGAGAGGTAGAGGAATCAACATAAAGGGTTTCAACAACTTGCAAAACAAAAGGCCAAACCCAAGACCCTGTATGACGCACATGGACGCAACCTCTCAACTCGCAGGTCAGAAGGTCCGCGTGCTCACAGGATCTTTCCTTTTTACACGGCTTGAAGAACTCTAACCGGTTCTTCTATTTCCTTATCGGGAAATCTACACCCACAACAAACTCTCACGGGATCCCTTCTTTACACTTGGGAGATCGGACTTCGCGACTTCGCGAGGTTAGTGGTCGAGCATTGGACTCTCGAATCCCCGAAACCCGACAACAGTCAACACTGACCCTTTCCTTCTCCTTTCATGATTTTCCCTATCGTGATTTCGAAAATCGCGATGTCGAACAACTTGTCTCACCGACTCCCAAATCCCAATATGCCGAAACTCCGATATACTCGCGAGTTTGAATTTTCAACGCCCCGTCACCTCTGTCAGGATTTCGGACTTCGCGGTATTGCGAATCCTGATGCAAATGTTTCGGGACTTCTCGCCACGAAACTCCAAAATAGTGTGCCACCTGTCCACCTCACCGACTTCTCCGTGGCCCCACAAATCCTCTTGACTTTTAGGATATCGCATATCGAAATATCACGATTCCTGTTACAATATTTACGGGACTTCCACCCATGAAACCCCGATATGGGATTCCACATGTAGATCCCACGGCCCTTATGGCTCGGATCAACGGTCCTGCCCCTCCTAATATTTGACCCTTTAGGGAATACTTCGATGTATCTCCCCCTGCTCCTCTGTGAGATCTAACGGCTCACGAAAATTCACGAATCCTCCTCAGAGGATACCGATCGTCCGTTCCTCCTGATGATTTCTGCAAAATGAACCAAGTATTCCTCCGTGAAAACTTGTTCACCTACACACAAACTTGCAATGCCTGCTTAAACACTTCACGACACAAGCTCCTTGTGCTTCTCTTGATGATTACTCGAAGGTCCTATACCTCCTGAGCTTACTTATGACTCTGAGTCTTAGAGAAGACTCTTTCACGCACTCCTTGCGGCAACCTTCAGCCACTTCCAAGTGTTGAATTTCCTTCGACCCTACGCACACCTGCAACAACAGTCCCTAAATTCTTCTCTTAGGTTCACAACCCTGAGGCTTCACTCGTCCTGCGCACTCCTTGCATGGCTCCTGTGCCTAACTGCACTTTTGAATGAAAGAGAACAAAAGCTACCCTATCTGAACCCTCTGTCAACGCACTCCTTGCGGACAATTCGACTGCACTCCTTGCAGGAACTGTTGCTCAAATAGAGAAACAATTGAAACTCATTCCTACCTCCTTTCAGACTTCAAACTCAAAATATGAAATCATATACACAACATATAAAGCAAATGTATAACAGGAAGTAAACATTCATGAGCATATCATTCAACATCAATACACAGAGAACAAACACAAAACCATGAATTTGAATCAACCTCTTTCTATTAATCCAAATATCTGTACATGGGTGTTCTTACACAACTCTCTGCTTCTCCTAGGCTCTTCCCAACAATGCTGCTTCATTCCTCTAATTATTTTACAATACACAATGAGGGTGTCTATATCCGGTTTCCCTCTTGCGCTCTAAAACTGTCTTATCTAGAATTGAATTCTACCTACTTGAATTAACTACTTTAAATGCATTCTACCTACTGAGGACGAGAGAAAATCGCTCAAGGCCCGTTTAAATTATACAAGTGCGCCTTCATTAAATTGCCACATTTATGTTTGCGCATCAACTCCAAGAGAAATTCAAAATTTGTGCTGGCTTGTCCAGCTGTCCTTCGCTTCCGCGTTGGCTCACTTGATGTTGGATATGCTCTTGCATCATACTCCCTCGCTTGAAAATTTTCATGGGCTCCTATCCATGAGCTCACGCATGGTCTGTCCATGCTTCTGTATCTCTGTTTCATTCTCCCAGCTGGCATCTTCAACTGGATGGTTCTTCCACTTGACCAGATACTCAAAGTATTGATTTCACCTGGTCTTCTTGCTCACTCTTTTGTCCAGTATGCGCTCCATCTGCGGTTTCTCTGTAATTGGCATCTATTTTGTCCATTGGATGACTGGCTGTTCATTTCCAGTCCCTTCTTCCTCAGCTTTAGATGGGTACAAATCTAAGATATTGAATATCGGAGAAATTTTGATCCCATCGGGCAATTCGATCTCGTAATCATTCGCCCCAAATTTTTTCAAGACCCTACATGGTCCGATTTTCTTTGTCTTCAGCTTATTATATGTTCCTCTCGGGAACCTTTCCTTTCTCAAATGTGCCAGAACCAAATCACCAACCTCAAACTGAAGTTGTCTCTTGTGCTGATCGGCTCTACATTTATACTCTTGGCTTGATTTCTACAACCGCTCCTTCACCTGGCTATGAAGTTCCTTCATTGCCTCTGCGATTTTTTTTGCACTAGCGCTCCTAGTCCCAATCTGTTCTAAATCCCTCAGTTCAGAAATTCCCCTCGGCTGTATGCCATAAACAACCTAAAATGGACTCTGCCCTGTGCTCCTATTAACCGAGTCGTTATAAGCAAATTATACCTGTGGTAATATGTTGTCCCACTGGCTGTGGTGCTCTGTCACCAAGCTTCTCAGCAAGTCTCCCAGACTTCTATTTACCACTTATGTCTGTCCATCCATCTGAGGATGATAAGCTGAACTAAAAGATAAGCTAGTTCCCAGCTTCTTCCATAAGGTCCTCCAAAAATGCCCTATGAATTTGGTGTCTCGATCTGAAACTATACTCCTTGGCAATCCATGAAGTCGAATAACTTCTTTGAAAAACAGGTTCGCAATGTGAGTTGCGTCACTGGTTTTCTGACATGGAATGAAGTGTGCCATCTTGGAAAATCTATCCACCACCACAAAGATTGAATCACAACCTCTTTGTGTTCTTGGCAACCCCAATACGAAATCCATGCTGATTGCATCCCACGTCCTTTCTGGTATGGGCAATGGTTGATAAAACCCCGCATTCTGTTTCTTTCCCTTCGAATGTTGGCAAACTATGCATCTGTCCACAAATATCTTGACATCTACTCGCATTCCTGGCCAAAAATATGACTCATTCATCTTTGTGAATGTCTTTTTGTGACCAAAGTTCCCTGCCAATCCTCCACTGTGTTTTTCCTTTAGAAAATTCTCCCTCATGGAGCATTTCAGAATACACAATTGATTACCCTTAAACAATAATCCTTCCTGGATCATGTATTCTATCCATTGGCTTCTATCCCTGAGAATTGGATTCTCAGCTGCTTCATACACCTCTTTAAAATCTGGATCATCAGCGTACATGTCCTTGAGATCATCAAAACCCAACGTTTTGACTTTGAACTCCTGCAACAGCAAACACTTCCTGCTCAAAGCATCAACCACTTTGTTAGTAGTACCAGAAATATGTTTTATCACAAAATTGAAGTTCTGCATATACTCAACCCATTTGACATGTCTTTGGTTCAACTTTTCCTATTGAGTCACAAACTACAATGCATAATTTTCACTGTACAAGACAAACTCCTTCGGGATCAAGTAATGCCTCCATTTCTTCAATGCCTGGATGATAGCATATAACTCCTTATCATAAGTGGAGTACTTCACTTTCACTTCATTTAGCTTCTCGCTGAAATATGTTATCGGCCTGTCTTCCTGACTCAAGACTGCCCCGATTTCAAATCCGCTCGCATCGCATTTCACTTGAAATGTCTTTCGAAAATTCGGCAACACCAGAACTGATTGTTCTGTGATCTTCCTCTTCAATAGATTGAAACTCTTCTTAGCCTCTATTGTCCAGTGAAAAGACTTGTGTCTTTTCTTCATTGTATCCATCATCTCTGCGCTAATTCCACTGAAATTCCTGATGAACTTTCGGTAGAAACTAGCCAATCTGTGAAAACTTCTGACCTCAAATATACTCTTCGGTGATGGCCAATTCTTGATCACTTCCACCTTATCTAGATCCATCCTCAACTCATCTGCAGAAATAAAAAACCCCAAGTAAATGAACTCTGTCTTCATGAATGAGGATTTCTTAATGTTTATCAACAACTTCTCCTACTGCAACCTCTGCATCACTGTAGCCAAATGCTTCAGATGCTCTGCCACTGTTCTACTGTAAATCAGTATGTCATCCAAATACACAATGACAAATTTTCCGATGAACTCCATCGAGACTTCATTCATCAACCTCATGAAGGTACTCGACAAATTTGTTAAGCCAAACGACATAACAAGCCATTCATACAACCCTTCGTTGGTTTTGAATGTTGTCTTCCATTCATCACCTTCTCTCATGCGGATCTGATGATAACCGCTTTTCAAATCAATATTTGAAAAATATTTTGCTCCACTCAAGCAATCCATCAGATCATCCATCCTTGGCAATGGAAATATGTACCTAATGGTTATCTTATTAATCTCCCTTGAGTCAGTACACATCCTCCAGCCTCCTTCTTTCTTCAGACTGAGTACTGTTGGAACAACACATGGACTCAAGCTTTCCCTGACTAAACCTTTGTCCAAGAAATCCTAGACTTGCCTTTTAACTTCTTCATTCTCTTGCGGCGTCAATCTGTACGTGACTTTGTTTGGTAGACCGGCTCCTAGTATGAGATCAATATGATGACTCACACTTCTAATCTGTGGCAACGAATGAGGTAATTCATCCACTACTATGCCAGCGAACTCTTCCAGTAGTTCCTGAACTTCTTCTGGTAAATCATCTACCCTGGTGCTAGTCAAAACAATTCTTGGTTTCCTGATCACAATAAACTGTGGATCCTCCTTCTTCTTCACCTCTGTAAGAAGTTCCTTCCCACTCATGAGGAGTACAGTGTTGCTTACTTCTGTCTTCACCTCCTTATCCTTGATTGGAAGTAACATGTGTGTCCTACCATTCTTCTCTAGGGTGTATGTGTTCATTCTCCCATCATGAATAACATTCCTGTCATATTGCCATGGTCTACCCAACAATAGATGACAAACATCCATAGGAATGAAATCACATAATATCTTATCATTATATCCTCCTATCTTAAATTCAACTAAACACTGTTTAGTGACAGTTACCTGGTGTCCTTTTTGTAGCCACGAAACTCTGTATGGGCTTGGATGATCAGTCGTCTCCAGCTCTATCTTTTCTACCATCTCCGTAGAAACAAGATTATCCATGCTACCACTATCCATGATGACCTTACATACCCTGTCCTTGGTCTTGCAAGCAGTCTGAAAAAGTCTGGTTCTTTGGACTGAACTCTCCACCTCCTTCTCTGGTGTCAAAATGACTTTTCGCATCATCAACGATCTTCCGCCTTCAACGTCTTCTGCCTCAACATCCCACCTCTGTTCTTTAGTGATGTGAGCTTCTCCACTCTCCTTCTTTTTATCTAGACACTTGTAAGACTTGTGCCCATTCTTTCCACATGTGAAGCATGTAATTACTCCACCTCTTCCTCTTCCTCTACCCCTGGTACGAGGAAAAGTGTTACTATCAGCATAATCTCCTCTCTGCTCAGTATGCTATCCTCTCTGTGAGGTTCCACCTCTCTCAGTTTGAGTCTGAGGTTTCTTCCAACCCTCTTTGGGCTTCTGATATTTATCCTAGGAAACTGATTTGCCTCTGGGATGACTTCTTCCTCTGCCCCTCTGACTCTGCTTTGGGCTCAGCTTCTCTTCAGCTTTCAGAGCCATCTGATAAGCATATTCCACCGTTCGGATGGTTACCATTCTCATCTCGTCCTGGATATCATATCTCAGGCCATTCATATATTTGGCAACCTTTTCATCATCGCTCTCCCGATGACCTACCCTGATGTTCAGTTTATAGAATTCCTCAGTGTATTCTTTCACTGTCATCAACTTCTGTCTCAGGTTCTGCATCCTCCTAAACAGAGTAATTTGGTAATCTCTGGGGATGAATTTTGCCTTCATCTTCATGATCATTCTGTCCCAACTCTTGATCTTCTGCTTGCCCTTGCAGCATCTGTCAGCTTGTAGTTCATCCCACCACAATGTTGCATGTCCTTTCAATCTAGTGACAGCATGCTTGACTTTCTTGTCCTCTTCGACATATTCATAGTCAAAGTATGTGTCCAGAGCTCTAATCCAGTCTAGAAGCTCCTCTGCATCCAGATTTCCCTCATAAACTGGAATGTCCATCTTTTCTCTTGCACCCATTCTTGCAATAGCTCTGATAAAACACTCGTTTGATGCATCTTCAGCTGCAACTTCTTCTTCACGTTTAGCCTCAATTTCACTTTCGGAATCACTAAGATCCCTCGCACTGACTGTGCGTCTTTGATCTGTCTCCATGTATTTGAGTCTAGCTTGTAGATCACGCATCTCTCTCTCCATAGCTAGATCTGTCATCTGCCTGCCTCTTCTTCTCGGAATTTCCCTCTCCTTTGGTGGATCGGGTGTTTTCTTGTCCCTTCTCCTTGGCGGCATGGTGAATTCTCTTTCCCTGCTACAGAAAGCAAAGAACCTTTCTGTGCTCTGATACCAAACTTGACGCACACGGCTGCAACCTCTCAACCCACAGGTCGGAAGGTTCGCGTGCTCACAGGATCTTTCCTTTTTACACGGCCCGAAGAACTCTAACCAGTTCTTCTATTTCCTTATCGAGAAATATGCACCCACAAAAAACTCTCACGGGATCCCTTCTTTACACTTGGGAGATCGGACTTCGCAACTTTGCGAGGTTAGTGGTCGAGTGTTGGACTCTCGAATCCCCAAAACTCGACAACAGTCAACACTGACCCTTTCCTTCTCCTTTCGGGATTTTCCCTATCATGATTTCGGCAATCGTGATGTCGAACAACTTGTCTCACCGACTCCCGAATCCCGATATGCCGAAACTCCGATATACTCGCGAGTTTGACTTTTCAACGCCCCGTCACCTCTGTCGGGATTTCGGACTTCGCGGTATCGCGAATCCTGATGCAAATGTTTCGGGACTTCTCGCCACAAAACTCCAAAATAGTGTGCCACCTGTCCACCTCACCGACTTCTCCATGGCCCCACAAATCCTCTTGACTTTCGGGATATCGTGTATCGAAATATCACGATTCCCGTTACAATATTTATGGGACTTCTACCCACGAAACCCCGATATGAGATTCCACGTGTAGATCCCACGACCCTTATGGCTCGGATCAACGATCCTGCTCCTCTTGAGCTTTGACCCTTTAGGAAATACTTCGCCATATCTCCCCCTGCTCCTCCGTGAGATCTAACGGCTCACGCAAATTCGTGAATCCTCCTCAGAGGATACCGATCATCCATTCCTCCTGATGATTTCTGCAAAATGAACCAAGTATTCCTCCATGAAAACTTGTTCGCCTGCACGCAAACTTGCAACGCCTGCTTAAACACTTCACGACACAAGCTCCCTATGCTTCTCTTGATGATTAATCGAAGGTCCTATACCTCCTGAGCTTACTTATGACTTTGAGTCTTAGAGAAGACTCTTGCACGCACTCCTTGCGGCAACCTTCAGCCACTTCCAAGCACTGAATTTCCTTTGACCCTGCACACACCTGTAGCAGCAGTCCCTAAATTCTTCTCTCAGGTTCGAAACCCTGAGGCTTCACTCGGCCTGCGCACTCCTTGCACGGCTCCTGTGCCTAAATGCACTTTTGAATGAACGAGAACAAAAACTACCCTATCTGAACCCTCTGTCAACGCACTCCTTGCGGACAATTCGACTGCACTCCTTGCAAGAACTCTTGCTCAGATAGAGAAACAATTGAAACTCATTCCTACCTCCTTTCAGACTTCAAACTCAAAATATGAAATCATATACACAACATATAAAGAAAATGTATAACAGGAAGCAAACATTCATGAGCATATCATTCAACATCAATACACAGAGAACAAACACAAAACCATGAATTTGAATCAACCTCTTTCTATTAATCCAAATATCTGTACATGGGTGTTCTTACACARCTCTATGCTTCTCCTATGCTCTTCCCAACAATGTTGCTTCATTCCTCTAATTATTTTACAATACATAATGAGGGTGTCTATATCCCGTTTCCCTCTTGCGCTCTAAAACTGTCTTATCTAGAATTGAATTCTACCTACTTGCATTAACTACTTTAAATGCATTCTACCTACTAAGGATGAGAGAAAATCGCTCAAGGTTCGTTTACATTATACAAGTGCGCCTTCATTAAATTGCCACATTTATGTTCGCGCATCAACTCCAAGAGAAATTCAAAAGTTGTGCTGGCTTGTCCAGCTGTCCTTCACTTCCGCGCTGGCTCACTTGATGTTGGAGATGCTCCCGCATCACTTTAGGATAGCCAAAATGAAATTTTGTTCCCCTCGATCATATGATATTTTAAATTTGATCTTGAGCTACAATATTTCATTCATCCCCAAAAAATAATCCCACTCCATTCCTTCCTAAACTACAAAGCATTGTCTAGGATTATCCGTCCCCGAATAAAACCTATTTGTTCTAGTTATATAATCTTGTGGGAGGAGTGATATACTAGATTCTTAGGGATAGGGTCTTTTCCAAGGTCTTATATGCGACATTAAGAAGGGTAATTGGTCATGAGCCAGTGATAATATTTGGTTCCCCCACCTTGGGGATAGACTTGATAAAGCCTTTCTTTATGATGGACCCAAGGAATTGTTTTCACATATAATGTCCTTGTAGACTCAAACAAGGTTAGGACCAACACAGTCCTAAGTAAATTTGAAAAATTCACCAAAAATTCCATCAATTCCTAGAGACTTATCATTGACCATTTCAATTAGGGTTCTCTTTAACAATACAAGGGTCAACTTCTAATAATATATTCTCTTATGTTCAAGGGAGACTTTCATTTGGATGATGTCAATGCATGTCTGCATGGTTGAATTTGTTCATTAGTGATAGTTTCATATTGAAAAAAAATACTATAGTGAGCCACAAAACCATGCTTAGTGTCCTCAATATTTGTAACCCTAGAAAAAGTTGTTTTAAGTGCATGGAACTTGTGGAGGGATTCCTAAATGGCCAATGTTTTGAAAAATGTTTTCGTAAGGAAATCCCTAGTTTTAAGATAGTGTAACCTTAACCGAATCTAACCACCTTGGGCTCATTAGATTTCATCCACCTTCAAAAAATGGTGAAGTTTTGTCTCGTCCGCTTGAAGAACAACATAAAAAGGTGTTATCTAGAGTGTGAAAGAAGCCTCCTCAAATTCCTTCTTGGCTTCTTTATTTTGAGAATGTCAAGCAATTACTAGCAGCTAAGGAAATCTCCCAAGAAACATCGTGATTCATACTTTAACATCATTCCACTAATTTATCCACCCATATTTACCCTAAAGTTGAGGAATCACGTTCTAAATCATAGGAATGGCATGAACACGTGTTGGGTGTTGCATATGAGAAACATTCAATAGGTACTAGGTCCTAGGAAGAATTGATTAATTACACTCCACGAGAGAAAGAAGGTAATGAATTGATTATAAGAAATATGGCCACCCCCATACTTTTACCGGTTTCCCACCTTCATTATCAAAAAATAAAGTGATTTGTTCATAATGCATGTGTTGGATTACTGAGA
>ML779103.1:895321-923402 GCA_009831015.1 Picea engelmannii | reverse complement strand
TGGTTTAAGTATAAGTTGAAAAAGGTTTTAAATTGTACTTGATACTGATTCACCCCCTTCTCAGTATCAACACTAACAGTCCAAGTCATTTTCATCTATTCAGGGTATAAAGAAAAAAGGAAATATTATTATTATGTAAGCATATTATCAACATACTAAAATTTCCAAATTCCATTCAAATATTAAATGAATTTAATCAATGTGCCAATATTCATGGCCACGTTCATACCCAATGCACCCTTGCATTGATTTTCAATTTGCCACACTTGGTGACAAACACTCTGCTATGGTGTGTTGGACTTTAACCAACCTCTTCACCATATGGATTATTCCTTCTCATTTATTATTGCATCAAAACTATACTTCCTACTATAGGCTGATAATGATACCAAATTAGCACATATGAAACTATAATTTTATCTCGAATGCACCCAAGAATTCTTCTTTCATTAATAACCAGGGTGCCAACACTCATGGCCACCCAAATTTTCTTTTCTGTAACACCTATACACTGTAAGTAGAAATATTGGAAGGTCCTCCTTCCTCAATGGAAAATCCATTGTCCATCCTTTATGAAAACATGCATTTCCTCGAAATGATTCCATGCAATGTGCTAACTATGAGCACCTTTATTCCCAGTCTCCCTAGATTGGTTATTGTACCCATGGTAATTTTTTTTACTCCTGCAATTTTCTTGCAAGGATTATAACTCATCTTTGGTTGGCATAAACTTACTCTCTCTATTACCCGGGTTCTTTTCCTAAAGCACACCCTATTTGGGTATAAATGGCATACAAAAACCACTCGAAGTCTATTCACATATCTTTGAGATACTGCAATCTTTTCAGAAGGATTTCTTATCAAATCCGTTCATACCTTATGCCACACAGGTATGAACATTTTTATACCTCCTTTGGCTGCTATCACCCTCTCAGATATCACCTTATCAATGGTGCTTTATGGGGACTTTTAAATTACTTTCAACAATATTGTAATGACAACCTTCTCATAGTCATCCTCTACTTGAGGTTGTCCATCATTGGCAACTTTCTTCCTCAATAGCTCCAATTCCTTTCTACACATGTCATACATCATAAATGTAATAGTCGTCATGTAAAATAAAAATTCGTGTATCATCTCATTCAAATCAATAAAACGTTTTCAGATATTCCCTAACATATCTTTATGCACTTTGTTACATTATTCCTTAATTTTTTTATGAGTGCAACACAAACAATTCTCAATTGTTTCTACAGTCATATAACCATCATTTCTATTGTGTTAAACATTTAATTTTCAATCAACACACCAGTTCTTGTCCTAGAGGAAACATAGTATTCAACAAGAAAGGAGTTAAGAGCTCTTCACCTTTCCAAATCCTTACTGCCTTTACTTTATATGGCTCACCCAAGCCTATTCCTCCAAACTTACTTATCTAACTAATTTTCATTTTCTAGCTGTACTTGTTTCCACAGTTGTTCTTTTCAGCCTACAAATCTGTTAAACAATTCAGAGTTCCTAGGGTGAGAAAAGTGCTCCTTTTTCTCTTTCTTTGCTTATGCAATCCATTTATTATTGTGATCTTCCTACTCATTTCTTGATCGGCCTTGGTTAGGCTCATCCTAATCCTTAGTATACATCAACATTCTTTAATAGCAAACCTTTATCTCATAAGGAATCATGAACCTGTGCATGTTGCACATTACCATTCATTTATCATAATGGTCTACATTAGTCTGTTAGTTTTCCACTCATACATTTTATTTTAGAATGTAATCCAGGATTCCTATATAAATAGGCTTGTATCCCAGTACTCAATTTTCAGCAGTCCTTAAGGTCATAAATCCATTGTCCTAATACATTCTTCACAGAGTCCTTAAACATGGAACTCCTTCAGCATGTAACTTCCTTATTTCATATCCATCACTATCTGTGATGGCCTCGACCTTGATTTAGCTTCATTTGTTTACCAAATATTTCATAAGGAATATAAACATGCATCTTTGTCATGCATCCAAATTATGTATCCACACATTTTCTGGTTTTGTTAACTTACATCCATGATGTACTTAACCATATGCATAATCATAAGCCTATGTGTAGCTGCCATAGGTATATTTCACAGCCTACATACATATCTACTTTAAAATCAGTCAACTCATGATTGTTCACAATCATGCTCATGTGATCCTCAAAGGCATAATCATTTGTCTCTTATCATGACAACAGAGCATCCTTGCTCATTTACTCTTTCATCTATTTATACTAGTCTTTCCTGAGGGAATGGAGCACATTCCCCTTAAGCTATCATTCAATGCAGAACTCTCATTGCTCTTTAGAATGGATTCAACCATGCATCCATGGTATTCACTTAATCTTTGCAAGTGCAATTCTTTCCTTACATATCACTCATCAAGGCATCCATATTGTGCCTTTAGTATATATATATTCTTACATCATATAGGTTCATCACTTGCATGTTTATATTGTTCATACCTAACTAGTATTACTATAAGGCTTCATATCAAGGAGCTTCACAAGGCATTAAACCCATGTACTCAAGCATATACACACATAGCCCATATGCCAATCATGCAAGCTCATTGCTTGCACCCTTTCCATGTCATACATGCACATGGACACATCAAACTTCCATATCCTTCTCCCAAGGATCTTACTACCATTCTCAGGAAAAGTTCCATAGGGATACTCAACACTGATCTTTCCTCTCATTTGGGAGCTTGTAGTCATTCTCATGCTATCCACATGGGTAGTTTAACATACATAATCATAACTATGTCTTTTTTTCTGTATGACAACAACCAACAATAATTGTTTCTTTCCTCTGATGTTATAAGATGACTCAACAGCCCAAAAATATTATCTAGGAAAATCCAACAGTTACCCAAGGAAACAAAACAACTTATCATGCTTCTCTTTCATGCCTCAAACCATTGTGGTCAACATATTTCTACAAGGGAATATTTTCCTAAGCTCCCTCTTACATATATATGAGTATACCAAGCCATTTCCATATGGTTATCATCCACCTCTGGATATCAGTCTAACCCATTGGGTTTCTAGAAGTTCCCCAACACTTCCTTTACCACATTCAGGGTCAACATTTAATCAACCATTTTACCTTATTTATAATAAATTTTAATGTCCAATAACATTTGGACTATTCCCTTAAAACCTAGATACAATTTTGAATTATGTTACTTACTAAGTATTCTAGTTCATAATTCCAGAGTATCTTTAGGTCATAATCAGTCTTAACGATTATATCTAGAATTCTTCATTCTGTTCAGCAACAGTTAGGGACGGAGGTCTCTCTCCTCCTCCCACAAGAATTCTGGAAGACTAGTTTCCTATCCACCAAGCAAGGGAATTTGTTGTTATTTCTCACTCAATCATTCTATATATCTATGACTCCATTTATCAACTTGATTAGAAAAAAAAAACTGCCCAACAATTCATGTACCCAGAAATAATTTTTTTTTCTTAGTTCCCTTCAAAACCCGAGAGTTGCACATGCTCTCCCTTTTCAGATAATGGTCACCAAACTCATTCCTTTGATCGTGAGGGGTTATACACATATACCAGGTTTAATCCTTCATTAAAGAAGTAATTATTACTGCTACGGATCCTTTCAATCCATTCACATCCATGTCTTGCTATTAGTTCTCAATAACAAAATCCCACTCCTGTAGGATTGACTATCCTTTCCCAAATAAATTATATGCTTCCTTTGCCACAAACTAGCATGATTCAATCTCGTTGGGTAAGATTCCAACTGTATTTTAATATACATCCTTCTACTCCAGGAACTTATGCAGAAAAATTTATGTTTGGCAGTAATATTCTCCACAGTCTCATCTTAGCCTTGGTAATCTAATCTTATGACTGTAAAATAGCATGTACAATTTCATAGTGAAGTCAACCTCTTTATTTCCAAAACATCTATAAACAATAGCAAGTTTCATTCCTCTCTTTGGTAGAGGTTTGACTAAAACGTCTTAGGAATGTGGTAAGATAGGGTGTTACCCCTTAAAGTCCTCCAAAAATATTTTCATACGAATTGTGCATGAGCCCAAGCAGGCCAAGTGTTGTTGTTGTGCTCTGATAACAATTTGTAACACATCCAACCACTAAATAATCCTTTAAGGGATGGGGCATCATAAATTTAATTTTTCTTAACATCTCAAAACCTTTGTCCGAGGTTTGCATCCTCTTCTACTCACCTGTAGTGTCCTAATGATTGCCACCAAGCTCAAATCCGACCTTTGGTTTACATGTTATGGCCTCCCGAAGTTCTTCGATGCTCATTGATTGAGGGCCACATGATGTCATCGTGGATCCATCCTATTTGTACCCTCCTCAATCTTCGATGTCCATGGTGGAAGTCCATTCACCATCCAAACCAACAACAATACTTAACCCTCCTATAATAAATAGGCTAGGGGGGAAATTTGGCGTTCGACACTGCAAAGTTGGGTGCCCCTTTTCTTTCCTATACGTAGGATCTCTAGAGTCCTGAATTCTTGGACTCCTGAAAGGTTTCTACATAGCTCCGGCCTTCGGCTCCTTTGGAGCATACGTTCCAACATCCCAGTCTCCCGGAGTAGGGATTCATTGAAGTGATGGATACAATTTAGATCCAACGGTCAGAGGAGATCCTGAAGGATCCTCAGATCTACGACTTCTATCTCTTACTAACTTCGATGTTTGGGGGATCCTTCACCTTGAACTATACTTCCTTCTAGAGTGTCGAACTCCCGAAATCTCGAGTACTAGATACAAAGGCAATTACAGTTGGGTCCCGCATGTTCCTTTTGCCACATGGGAAAAGTGGTGGGTGCCAGGTGTGATAAGTGGCAAGGTTGAGATGACACATGGCCCTTAAGTGAATGATAAGTGTCACACGTTAATGGGCCTATGGGTTCTGTGAAACACATGATCCAGGTGACACATGGCATACATAATAGGGTTCAACATCACCTTGAGTGATGTTAGGATGCCACATCATCTTAGATTGATCCCCAACCAACCATTCGATCTTATGGTTAGTGAGATTCCATGTAGTCCCTAGATCTATGGCCTCCACTACCTTGGGGCTTCAACAGGTTAAGTTTGATGTCCGTGATTGAATAGATCATGAAGATCGATGGCTAGAGAGGATTGTAGAGTCTCGACTAGCATGATGTTTAAACTCAATGTTGAGTTCTGAAATGGAAATTGCATGTTGGTGGAGGGACCAATGGGTATCATCAATTTGTGGAAAAGTGATGATCGAAGATCGTTGGGGATTTCGAAACCACAATCTTATGCGGTTGTTAAATAAGATTTTAAACCCCGCAATGGTTCCCCATCACTGATCTATCCTTATTGAGATCCAACGGTCAGGTATTAACTAGACATTGATCCAACGGTCCTCCGCTTCAACTCCTGAATTTGATGGTTGTGGTGGTCTTGGCATTGTACCACCTCTAATCTCCCTAATTGGTCAACGTTGGGCTCACCTTGGTAGGGATTCGACGATCATGGAAGCTCCTAAAGGATCCTTGGATCTATGGTTCTCGTTACTTCGTAGCTCCAAACTTCGGTTCTTTTTTAATCCTCTTGATACAAATACCCCGAAGAGATAAATATTTGGACTATCGGATCTTGCGCCACATGTCCTCTTTGACCAACGGTCAAGATTTAATTCGGCGTTCATGACTTTGATGGTTTTCACACTTTGAAAAACCCTTGGCCAAAACACTTTGGAGTACAAAGTCTCCAGACCATGGGATCACTTGCCACGTACCCGTTCATCCAACGGTCCTAGTTACTTTGGCAGTTCATCATGTATCTCCCGAATTTCCCTCCAAACCATGTCGGATCTATCGCCATGTGTACCTGGCCTCTGCGGATAGGATTTAATCCGGCTAGTAGAGTGTTGGGCCCTTCGTTTTGGAAGGAATTGCACAAGTTTTGACTAAGCACGAGTTGCAAAAAATTCATTAGAGGTTGGGAGAAAGACCAACAAAAATCAGTGGCGAAAGTCAGCGCAACGCCAGCTAAGAAACAAATGGTTGCAACAGAACAAGAAAGCATGCAAGCCGAGAAGGAAGACACAACCCAACTTATATATAGGGATAAACATTATTGTAAAAGGGTTGTTGTTGGACAGGATTATTGTAAAAGGGTTGGGTTGATTTTTTGATTGTTGTAAGTCGAGGGAAGACAAGTCTTGAGTCTATAATGAATTGGAACTATCAGTTGGAGAATTAGAGCTCTGTGACATGATTATAGAGCCAAGAGTCTGTACAGTGCCCTACTGTGTAATTTTAAGTCTGTAATCAGAGAAAGATCCTAAAGAGAATATGAAGAAGGACCTAATTTTCAAATATGTTGTGTCTTTTTATGTTTACTTATGCATTATAATGTTTCCTTATGGCTTATAAGTTCTATTTGATGGTTCTATGTTTAAATTCTTGCTCTCAACGTAAGTATGTTCGATTCTTGCACATATATGTTCCAAATCTATTCATGTCTCTCACACAAGAACATGAGTGAGTCTTGAAGGCTCTATGGATCATCTTAAGTATTTTCCTTACCCTTCCCTATCTATTTGTCTCAACATCACTTCGGGTGAGACTTCTTCTCTTCGGAGGAGATGAAAATGCCAGCGCTCTAGACTACACGGTACCTTTTGTTGGTAACCTGAGAAGGACCCTGGTCTGATCAAACTCGCGCCAACAAAATGGTTCCATTGCCGAGACCTTTGTTAAAAGGGAACCTGTAGGGAGAATGCTACTGCCGATCCATAGATCTGTCATTGATCAACGGTAGGAAAGAAACTATGATGCCTTCATATGGAAAGAAGCGAAAATAAGGAGAAAATCAATGGAAAACACTCGCAAGGCAATCTTTTACTCAGAGAGATCGAGCGACCAGTACGAGATTTTCTAGGTTAAATTCCTAGAAGAATTTTTTCACTAGATAAAGAGGCTCCAAGAAGCTTTAGAGTTCCAGGGACGGGCCAAGAAGATCTATGTGTGGGATATCGAAAAGTTAGCATCACTCCAGAGGCTGGATTGCCCAGTTACACGAGATGTATATTTCTGGGTTAGTACCACACTAGAGGGATACATAATCGAATTTGCAGCTGAGAACCACGAGTCTTTCTCACGGGCAAAAGGAAATTTTCAAGAAAGACGCAAGGGGAATACTGTTGAGAGAAATCCCCCTGTGGATTAAGGTTTTCTTGATGGAGGAGGGGATGTTGATTATGTCCCCGACCGAGATGGCAGCGTAAACACCCTCACTTAGGGTAGGGTGAGATGGGGTGAGAGCCATGGAATGAGAGAGGGGAAGGGTTCTTTGAAAAATGGGGGTGAAACAACAAGAAATGGATTCAAGAGATGAGTGAGCCTTGAAGAGATCCTCCACAGTTGAGAAGTGGTGGCTTGACAAGATCAAGAAAGCAGAAAGACATTTTGAAAAGTTGAGGAAAGAAGGAGGATCGGGAGAAATAGAGGAAAGACAGATGGAATAACTGCAGAAGATGAGAAGACAGGAATGACTAGCTCGTCAAATATTAAATGAGAGAGAAGTGAGGAGAGAAAGAATCCCCTAGGGAGTAGGACAAGAAGGAGAAAGTGAATACGTAAGAGAGGAGGAAACCGACATGAATCTTGGAGGAGAGAGAGAAGATTCAGCCCTGATAACAGGAGAGATTGGGAATTTGACCAAAGAGATCATCCCAGTGGAAGCTAATGAGACCCCCTAGATCAAAGAAAACCACCCCGAAGCCAGTGGCGCCAACCCCAAATCACCCATACCCTAAGTGCCTTCTATACAAGCAGTAAGTTCGATACTACCTTCTCATGCTAGTTATGTTCCAGTACAATTAGTCAGTTAGTCACAACTAGGAAGTGTGAGTACAGGGAGGGTATTGGTATCCTCTGGTAGATTGAAATCAAGACCGTTAGGGTTCATATTGATAGGAACAACAAGATCATCAATGGCAAGCCATGCGGGAGGTTCGATTGCCCGATACCCAAAATTTTGGGGTAAAGGAGATGAAGACGTTGAGCAACAATGGTTCCTATGCGAAGCAATATGGAGATCCAGAGGAACTCTAGATGAGAATAAGTTGGTCGAGTTCCAGACTACCTTGAGAGTCACACTCTCAAGTGGTACATGAAGATCAGTGAACCGAGAGTGTCAGGGATGCAAGGTCAAGCGTTCACTCTTGCCTAGGTATAGACGAGGTTCATAGTAGAGTTCAAACTACCTTAGTCAGAACAATAGGATCTGTCTGAGTTGTGTGAGATCCAGCAGTGGGAAGGTGAATCAGCCTGGGAGTACAACCATAAGTTTAAAGATTCCATAGGGAGGTTGGCACATCCAATCCACGAAGAACATCAAAGGGAATGGTACATTCAGAGGTTGTTGCCTCTGACTCAGATTTCGCTAACGCAACAACAAATAGCCACGTTAACAGACGCCTTGGAACAATCGATGAAGATTGAATCCATGGCAGGATACCCTGGGAGCCTGAGAGTTACCTGAACCCCAATAGATGCGAATATGGCACAACTACAGGGTCAGATATCGACACTTACAGAAAATATTCAGGAGTTGATGATACCCAGACTAGAACGACCACAGGTTTGGTGCACTGGATGTTATACGGAAGGTCACCTGGCGAATGAATGTTTGCGAATGAGGGGAGTGGGACCTCCTCAGAATTTGATGGTACCCCCACCAGGACCCACAGGAGGAGTTGTGCAAGTGTCGATGAACTCACCATTCCATAACCCCACCCCATATCATGCTTTCCCAGGAGGCCAAGGAGCACCGACAATGGAGTATTGTGAGATCTCCCTAATCCACAGGCATGGGCCAAGACAGTGCCCCATCATGCAGAAATATTCGACAGTACCAAACACAGTACATTGTGAGTTCTGCACATCTACCACACATACTACCAATCAATGTAGAGCGTTGGACGCACTTGTAGACAGGTTAGACCGAACAACATTTGGGTGAATGAAAACCCTCAGAGACCAGGAAGAGATCGAGGAGGTGGAGCTGGAGGATATTTCAGAGGAGGAAGAGCTAGGGGAAGAGGACCAAGCAGATGTTATAACTGCGATGAGCAAGGTCACTTAGCTAGATATTGTCCTCATCCAAGGCGACCATGGTGATCTGACTGCAGAACAAATGGACATGCAACTGAAGACTGCCCAGAGCTAATCGCAAAGTGGGAAGATAGAGTACAACAAAGAGGAACTAACTTTATAAGTTCAGATATCAAGGGGATTTCTAAGGGAAAATTTCCCAACCTCAATATCGTTACTCGAGGAGGAGCGAAGACAGGAGTTGATGTTGATACTCTACATCAGATCCAGAAAGAAGCACCTAAGGGAGACAAGTATGACCCCATAAAACAAAATTTGTTCTTTAAATATGCCATAGAAGTATTTCAGAATATTCCTAGTCCCGAAATGTGAGAGAACCCCCCCTAGCCGGTTGTTTACCCTAAGATGGCACAAGTCCCTGCTTCACCCCCTGCACCGAGAAACCCTGTAGTCATACCAATATACCCTGAGCACCCTAGAAATGTAGTTGACTTTTGGTTTCAATTATTCTCTGACATTCTGGGGAATGATCAACTAACATAAAAGTTACGCAATGCACTATACCTAGTTTTAGGGAATGAAGAAACCCCAGAAGAAAGGATAAGGGATAATCTTCCTGAGAAGAGCACTCAGAGAGTGCAACGAAGAAAAGTACAAACCGGGAAAGAATTTCGACTAGTAGCCCAGTTAGATGAATTTGAAATTAAGGACGTCATGTTTGAACTAGGGTCAGATGTGAACATTCTTCCTAAGAAGACCTGGGAAGCCTTAGGAAAACCGAGACTGACATATTCCCCAATTTAGTTAAGAATGGAAAACCAATATTGTATATTCCCCATAGGAAGACTGGAGAACGTGGAAATAGATGTAGTAGGAGTAAAAACAATGGCTGACTTTGAAGTCATTGAGATAATAGGAGACAAGGACCCATACCTTGCACTACTTGGCATTGATTGGGCCTATGAAAATTATGCAGTAATCAACTTAAAGAAAGACACCATGAATTTTGAGGCTGAGGGAATCAAGGTAGTTCAACATTTGGATCCATATGTAGGACCCAGGTACACAGAACCAACAAACAATAATATGGAGGGAGAAGACTTAGACCAGTTGTATACTGTAACAGCTGGGACAAGAAACGATTATATAAACCCTACGACTAATGGATCAGTAAGTTGGAGAAGTATACAGTCAACAAATGAAGATTCAGAATTGGCTTTTGATAGTTGGCAACAAGGTTCGCACGAAAGATTCTCAAGAATATGCGCAACTATCAGAATGACCATATGGGTTGGGACCGGAGTTAGAGAACACCTAGTATACGATGGCACCTCAGATCTAGACAATTTTTTGCAGAACATGGAAGAGAATGCGAGAGAAGATCAAAGAATCTCGGTACTAGATATATATTTTTAGAACACCCCCGCCAGATGGTGGGGCAATCATAAAGTTGTTCTCAGAACTTGGGATGAGGTGAAGCAAGCTATCAAGTACAGGTTCCAAAATAAGGAGCATCTAGAATCTGGGATGCAGACGTATCTCCAAGTCACGCAACTGTTCAATGGAGAATTGGACCCTAGAATACACATTGAACAATGCATGGCACAATGGAAAGCTTTGGGAATACCCTCTCAGTTCTAGGTTCAGGTATTTCCCCACTCTCTAAGTCCAATCCCGAAAGCTTGTTTTATACATGAGGAAACCAGAAGACACACCAATGACTAGCAAACACTAGCAGCTCAATTTTGCAAGGAATTCTCATTCACAAGTAAGTACCCTGAGCTTGAAGTAGCCCTACAAAAGATTAAAGAAATTATTATTATAGACAAGGGAATAAGATATCAAACCTAGTAGTGTCTCCCAAGCATAACCAAGAGATTTAGACTAAACTCCACTTACCCTTAAATAAGAAACCTATAAAATGCTATCAGATTACCAAATATTCAGAAAGCCTAGATGACTTAGAAGAACTGAGAAACCTAGTCGTCAAAGAGACAAAGGGAAGAAGAGAAATCCAAAACACCATACCTAGTCAGACCGATAGTTCCTACAATCACCCATTAAAGTTGCGCAGGATTAACATAGGGACCGTAGACCAACCCAAGATAGCTATGGTGGGAAATTATTGGGATGAGAAAACCAGTCAGGAAATACAGAGTTTACTGTGGGAATATGAGGATTTGTTCCCAAAGACTTTTTCCGAGTTAAAGGGGATCAAAGGAGTCATGGGAGAAATGAAGATTGAATTAAAACTAGGATCCAAGCCTGTTAGACATAGACCATATCATTTTAACCCAAGAGTAAAAGAAAATGTTAAGAAGGAGATAGACAAGATGTTGGCAGCCAGACTCATTTTTGCAATAGAAGAAGCAGAGTGGGTTAGCCCGATAGTCATTCAAAGAAAGAAAGACACAGAGGACATTAGAGTGTGTGTAGACTACAAAAGTCTCAACTCTACCTGTGTGCACGACCCTTTCCCAACACCCTTTACCGATGAGGTGCTAGAACATGTTACGGGGAAGGAAGCATACTCATTCACAGATGGATTTTTAGGATACCATCAAGTCAGGATTGTTGAAGCGGACAAAAGAAAGACCACTTTTATTACAAAATGGGGATCTTTTGCATACAACGTGATGCCATTTGGCTTAAAGAACGCCCCTGCAGTTTTCTCCAGGATTGTGATATCAACCTTTAGAGAGTTCATACACAAATTTATAGAAGTCTATATGGATGATTGGACAATATATAGCATGATCAAGGAACATGTAGCACTGCTAAGGCTAATGTTTGACATATGCAGAGAATTGAAAATCTCATTAAATCTCAGAAAGTGTATCTTCTGTGTGCCACATGGAAATTTGTTGGGCCACATATTCTGCCGAGAAGGATTATTGGTGGACCCAACCAAAGTTGCAGTCATTGTGAATATGACACCACCTACAAATGCTAAACAGTTGTTCTCCACACTAGGACACATAGGTTACTATCACAGGTTCATTCGAAGATATACCAACATTATTGCACCTTTGGAAAATCTCTTAAAAAAGGATGAAATGTTCCAATGGACTCCTGAATGTGATAAAGCATTTGAGACACTTAAGGAGAAACTTATTACAACACCGATTCTGATATTCCCAAACTGGGAGAAGGAATTTCACGTCCATGCAGATGCTTCAGGAATTGCCTTAGGAGCTATCTTAACACAACCTGGAGATGGAGCTATGGATCACCCTATCTATTTTGCGAGTCAGAATTTGTCGCAAGCAAAACACAACTACACAACAACAGAAAGGGAAGGCTTAGCAATGATTTATGCTTTAAAGAAATTTAGAAATTATCTGTTAGGGTCCCATTTCAAATTCTTTATTGATCATTCCACATTGAAATACCTAGTTAACAAGCCTGTGTTCGAAGGGATAATTTGTAGATGGATGCTGTTATTTTAGGAATTTTCGTTTGAAGTCATCATCAAGATGGGAAGATGCAACGTCGGACCTAACCATCTATCCAGGCTAGAGTTAGGGGAAAGTGGCAAAGAAGTGGATGACCAACTCCCAGATGCAAAATTGTTCAGGATTGAGGCCATCTCAGAATACCTGGAGGACATAGCAGTCTTCCTAAGTACAGGGGCCTATCCGGAAACATATTCTGCAACCCAGAGATGAAACATGGTCGTTAGAGCAGTATATTACCAATTGATCACCGGACAATTGTATAAAATATGACTAGACAACATCCTCAGACGGTGTTTCTTGGATCATGAAAGGCAGGATATACTCTGGGAATGCCATAGTGGAGTTGTAGGAGGCCACGTAGGAGGAAAGGCCACTGCACAGAAAGTTCTATAGGCAGGACTTTGGTGGGAAACACTCTTTAAGGATGCAAAAGTATATGCTAAATCATTTGATGTTTGTCAATGGGTGGGAAAGTCGTCACGTCGAGATGAACTACCACTACAACCAGTTAGAGCTCTACAAGCATTTGAGAAATGGGTAGTTGACTTCATTGGACCAATCAACCCCACAGCCAAACATTCAAAGGCTAGGTACATCATTACCATGACTGACTACGTTACACATTGGACAGAAGCAACAGTTGTACAGGACTGTTCGATAGATACTGCTACTAGGTTCATTTTCGAGAATATCATTACTCAGCTCGGATGTCCCAAGAGCCTCACCGACGATCAGGGAGCCCATTTAATTAGCAACATTACAGCAACACTTACAACAAAATTTCTGATCCAGCATCACAAGAGCAGTCCTTACCACCCACAGGCCAATGGAATAGTCGAAGCCTTCAAAAAGATTCCGGAAATAGGACTGACAAAGGTCTATTGCGCAAACCAGGAGGACTAGGATGACAGATTTCCAGCTGTACTATGGGCCTACAGAAAAACCACAAAGAAACTCCACAGATACACATCGTTCCATCTAGTTTATGGGAGAGAGGAAGTGGTGCCTGCAGAGTTCATCACTCCAAGTCTGTATATTGCACAAGTCACATGTATGTCAGAAGAGGAATCAGTGGCACATAGACTTATGGAGCTACAAGAACTCGAGGAAACCAGATTTCTAGTAGATTTCCATCAATCAGTTGAAAAGGAAAGACAAAAATCTTGGCATGACAAATGCATTAAGTCCAAGGTATTCACACAAGGAGACAAGGTGTTACTCTACGATAGTCGATACCAGAAGCACCCTGGCAAGTTGTGTATGCATTGGTTGGGACCCTTCATAGTTGCGGAGATCCAACCCTCAGGAGCAGTCAGACTCATGCGACTGGATGGTGTGCTATGACCAGGATGGTTGAATGGCTCTCTCCTGAAGCCCTACCTATCTCAAAACTAAGAGAGAAGGACAGTCGCTCTAATCTGAAGGAGCTTGTACAATAGTTAGATTTTAGTTTCTTTTTCTTTCTGAAATTCTGTAAATCTAGTTAATAAAGTCCATGTGCATCGTGTTGCACCATAACACATAGTTCATTTGTTTTGTTTAAGTGTTGGTTGATACAAAACTGATGACTCAACAGTGCAGGACCTGAAGCATAAGAGAGACCATTAATGACAACCATTAAAGATGATGGGGAAAACCTTTGCGATCAGAGGGGCCATGAATCCAAATCTAATCTAAGTCCATGGGCCACGCGAACCCAGTCTAGTCACTACCTTTATTTCCATTCTGGTACCTCATCTAACACCCATTAAGACATAAAGCCGCATTATGCCAAGATTCCATCAAATTTCGCACTGGGACACCCACTCATCAAACGGAAAGGTCTGAAATTGGCCACGTCCCTATTCCACTCAAATAAGTAAATACCAGGATCACCCAATAGGATTTACCTTGATTAAACCGTCCTGTCGGAAAACTCAATCCCAGTTACGTCCATACGGTCATGATGAGTAGCAGTTACTACTAAAACTTTCCTGTTAGTCCAATTATAAGGCTCTCAGAACTCAGCCAAGAATGTATCGTTTCTAAAAGAGCATAGCCATTTCCGAACTTAGGAGTGCGAACCAGTTGGTACCATTGTAAAAGTTGCAGACGTAACCCTAGTTTCTGCCTACCACAGAAGTGTGAATACTGAGATCCACAATAAGCTGAAGCACCATGTCTAAATAAGCAGTACCAGATGAGCCCTGACCCCCAGGTCGAGATTGTGGGCGATCTCAAAGGGAAGGTGGAGCACATTAAGCTCCTTGACATTGACCTCATGGATTCAACCTTGTTCCCACAGATGCACACAGATGTCTTTTGGAAGATAGCTCCAGATGGAATCAGAGGAATGCAATTTGTACCTAAATAAGACTTCATCAACTTATTTAACTCGACCATCATGAACCTGAGAGACCTACCAGTCTTTGGTACCACAGGTGAGATTGCACGCTGCATGAAATTTTTGATAAGTAGGGTGCATGACAGAAGTCTATGGTTGGATAAGCGGTATCCAATCCATGTTGAAGACATCCAGCAGCTTACTAGACTATCCTCCCAAGGAGAGGATGTGTCGAAGGGATTCCAGGGTCCTGGTAAGAACGGGAAAAAGAAAGGCGAGCTTAGCCTATACGAGAAATTCAACACAAAGAGGAAACTACCTCTAGTATCCTATATAGTTGAATCCCCAGAGTAACAATGACACTACGGGGTTGAGACTCATAAATAGCATGACACCTCCACATATATGGTTGGACTAATAGAAAATCACATACTTCTAGTGGGGAAACATCACATAATACCTCATCCTTGAAGGGCTTGATTCCATAGGACATGTGACATTGTTGGCTGACACAAAGATCTTGACCCTGGCGAAGCCACCCGATGTTGTATGGTTGCGGGTGTGGTGTTGTTGGAAAATCCAACTACTTGACAACCCCTACTGAGATGATGTTATTTTGGGTTCCGCTATCAACAATAAAATGTAGTGGGGTCCCCTTCACCCACATCTGTGAATGGAAGAGTCTCCCCCCTCTTCAAGTTCCTCTTCTGGTTGGATTGTTGTAGTTGCGATAGTAGCAGTGGGTTCTGCATCAAATATATGTCTCCCTTTATCATTTTATGAATCAGGTTGCAATTCTGGGTTTGGATCTTTATCTTTGAGATCGATCACCAATGAATGTATTGAGCAACATTCATCAGTGTTATGCCAAGGGTTGTTGTGGAACTCACACCACTTTCTGATGTCTTTCTTGGACTTCTTGTTACCCTTCTTTTCCTACATCCAGAGAAGAATATCTTTAGGTTGGAATTCATTTCTTTGTCCTTCATTATGTGAGTTAGAGTTTCCTTTTCCATGCTTCTCCCACTTACTCTACTGCTTGAATTTATGCTCAATTTTGACTACATATCGATAAGCAACTCCCAATGAGGATATGTCCAAAAAATTCATCTTTGTTTGGATGTACCTGAGTAGATCACTATGGTACTTCAAAAACAAGTGTCGCTCAGAGTATTTGATACCCAAATTTGAGTGCAAGGCATGAAATATGTTGGTGTACTCCAACATTTTCTGATCTCTTTTCTGACACAGAGATGTCCATCTCATGTATTGGTCATCATACTTTCTGACAAGGTAGAACTCCTCCTTTAGGGCATCTACAAAGGCTTCCCAAGTGGGTTCTCTCTGAAATAGTGTATATTCATATGTGGTGTACCTCTCCCAACAACCTTCCCACCAAGCTCTGACATGGGGAAGGGATTTAAGGAGTGAAAAAGTGATCTTTTCACCGTCGGAAAATTTTTGGACAGAGTAATAACCTTCTAGCAAATTCAACCATTTTCTAGAGCATCTACATCTATATGGCCTTCAAATAAGGGGATAACAAAATTGACTTGTACCTTGAAGGGTGTCACACTTGTGAAATGGATTCTCGTCAAAGATGCCTCAGTTGTCACCATCGATAGTCTTCGAAGGATATGAGCAAAGTTTTCCATCATATTGTTC
This sequence comes from Picea engelmannii, assembly GCA_009831015.1. Taxonomy (NCBI): domain Eukaryota; kingdom Viridiplantae; phylum Streptophyta; class Pinopsida; order Pinales; family Pinaceae; genus Picea; species Picea engelmannii. Next base: position 906,822 of record ML779103.1, on the reverse strand, counting down.
CTGTGTCGCACAAGGGATTCCTCGAGTAACGTCTTGAAAGGATCTCCTGCTTTGTCATATCTCTTTTCTTCTTCCATGGGAGGTCTCTTGGGTTGGCGAGAGAATTTGTCCTCAAGCGAAAATAGCTCGAGACCCAACTCTCTATACCCTGACCTTGTCGGGGATCTACTCTGAGAAACGACAAGGAGTAGCCAGCTGTAATACCACTAATCTGGATCATTTTGAGAATGACATGAAGGAAAAAATATAATCGAGATATAACAATGAAATACACAAAAATATAGAAGAGAACACAAAAATACAGTGAAACCCAACTTCTATTACTAAATAAGATAGAAAAACATTGTAGAACAAAAACTAGAAAAATGGGGTAGTTTATCTCTAAAAAGAAAGAGATGTTGGCTACACTTCATTCACAAGAAGCTTTACATCACGCTCCATTACATGCTTAAAGGGCCTCCTTCACCTCAATTATATATGAGAGAGTGAGAGGAGAACAATTCCCATGATGCATGTGAGATACATTGGATTGAGTTTATAAAATGCCATAGGCATGTAAAATACTGGGAATTCTCGAGAAGTCACCCATCCCAGTACTACTCTAGACTGAGCGCACTTAACTGCAGATTTCTAATGGAATCTGGTGCATTAACACTAATTTGTAGGCATGTACATAATACCATTACATGATGTTTGTAATTAACAAATGAAAATGACATTACATTCCATTCCCCATCAAAAGGGTGAATGTTATGGTTTATCAAAACCACATGCTCAAAATGGTGATTCAGTGGAAAAGGTGGATGGTCACTGAGATCCATCTAGATCAACCATTCATTTTGAGAAGTAGATTGCAAGAAAATGCTAAATGTATCCAATCCTATCAGTTGTGAATAACTAATAGTGTTGTGATAGTGAAACATCTAGCAAGTCTTTGACAACTTTTTAATAAGTAGAAAAAGGAGCAGTTCAAGAGAAAGACGGTAAAACCAAGAAGACTCAGCAATTACATCAAGAAAATATAGTACATTCATAGGGGCAACTACTTCAGAAAACTACAAGAGAAAGAACAGTCTAAGGGGGAGAAACACAACAAAAGGAACTATGCAGAAAAAGATAAAACATATTCCCATCAAGTACCACTTCCTAAGAGAATAGGTATCTGAACTAAGTGTCAAGATGGAATACATTATCACTGAGAAACAATTTGCAGATAATTTTTATCAAAAACCATTCCCAGTGAAACATTTACAGAAGCTAGGAATGATATCCGTCTCTTCTTGTCAGTAAAGAAGCACAACTCATGGGGTGCATACCTTTTCCATTGATGTCAAAGGGGGATAATTACAGATAGGGGGAGAGTTGCATACAATGGGATGYGAATTACAGATAGGGGGAGAGTTTCATACAAGGGAGAACTCTTTCTATTTATGGAGGATTACATGTTTTTGAGTACAAGGTTGCCAACAATGACAAAGGGGGAGATTGTTGAATAAAATATTTTCATTGATGTCAAAGGTTAGTAAGTGATCAAATATAAATGTGACTTTAATAAATACACAAGTGGAAAATATAAGTGGAAGCAGAGTTTAGGTAAAAGTGGAGTAAAAATGAAAGTGGATTAAATATACATATGACTTTAATAAATAACAAAAGTTGAAAATTTAGGTGGAAGTGGAATTTACGTAAAAGAGGAGTAAACATTAAAGTGGATTAAAGAAAAAGGTAAAAATGAAAGTGGAATTTACGTAAAAATAAAGTAAACATGAAAACATATTAAAAAGGGTAAAAGTGAAAGTGCACATGGTATGTGCACATGGATTTACAAACCATGGTGGTATTTTAACCCATGGTATGGAAAAAAAATGAATTCAAAATAAAAAAGGAGGAAATTAATTAGTATTTAATAAAAGTCATGAATTTTCAAGTAAAGCTTATGGAAAAGTATAAATAAAGAAGAGGGTTATGAGAAACAATGTGTGTGAGGGTGAAAATGTAATATTCTATGCATATCATTTGAGGAGTGACGATTGAATATCATTCAAGGAGTGACAATTGCACATCATTCAAGGAGCGACAATTAAATATTGGCGAATATCATATATGATGTTTTAGAAAATAGATCTGGCAAAATAAAAAGGAGTGAGTATATATCTAAGGTAGAGTGAAAGTAGAAGAAGCAAGCACAATAAAATATCTAAGGAAAAAGTTGAAAAATAAGTAAGAATATTTGGTGAAGGTAGAGTGAAATAAGAAGTAAAGAGCGCAGAGAAGATTTTGTGAAGATAAAAGCAGCGAAGGAGATCAGTGTCTCCTGTAGGTCGGTGCCTACAAACAACAAAGGGGATCAATGTCTCTTGTAGGTCGGTGCCTACGAACAATAGTGGGGATTGGTGTCTCCAATAGGTTGGTGCCTATAAATTAATAAAAATAAGTTTTTGTGGTTTTCTCCCGAAAGGGTTTCTACGTTAAATATTGTGTCTTCTGGTTTTTATACTGATGTGATAGTTTCATTATGTTTTATGAATGTTAAAAAGAAAAATATAGGCTTATACCGATTCACCCCCCCCCCCTTTAGTATAAGTTTTTGCTCAACACATAGGTCTCTAATTTTGCAAATTTTTCCCTAATGTTGCAAGAGTCACTTTTTCTTTAATCTACCACACTTGAAGGTGTTGGATGCAAATGTGAAGATCTTGCATGTCCACTAGAGTGTCTCAATGTCATTTAGTTGTTAGAGAATTTAGGGTGGCCATGTTTCCATATTCCAAGAGTGTTGCATGGGAGGCTATGGAGCAAGCCATTTGTGATATAGGCTCATAACATCGTAACATGGGGGGCTCGGTCACTCTTGAATTTCAACAAATACTATGTGAATGCATACATGTGGTATTTGATTTTTTCAAATTGATTCTATTTTTGCATATATTTGGTAAAAAATGGGGGTATGGGAGTTCAAAATTATATGGGAGGCCTTTTTTTTTTTAATTTCCATAAGGGACTATCCATATGATCCATTTACCATTACGATACTATAGAGATGAGAGGAGTATGTGGAAATTTCTAAAAATAGTGTTAATTTTTATAAGTCCATAAATGCACGTGTTTTGAGTATTTATATAAGTGACTCCCCCTCGTTGTAGTGTATCTAGAGAAGTAATGGGGGGGGCAAAGGGCCCATAGTGATAATAGTGGAGGCCATTCAATGTAAAGTGGAATAGGTCCACTATTGTATTAAACAAGGCCCACTATGGTAGTTAGATATATTAGTATGAACATAATAAATGTAAGAGGACTTATTAGAAGGTTTTGCTTCTAGAAGGTTCCTCCTCTAGAATGTTCTTAGGTGGTTGGTAGCACTATATAAAGGGGTTCAAGAAATGTAATGGAATTCAATAAGAAAGTATTGTATTTGGAGCGGTATCTCATTAAGAGGCTTCCCCTTCAAAGAGGCAAGTGAACATGATAGGATCCCTTCCTTAATATGATCCATTGTATGGTGTTGTCCTACTCTAAGGGTTTTCATAATAATAAAGTGTGGATTTATTATATATTTTTCTTGGATCTATTGTGATGTTTCTATATCCATGTCTTTGGTACTTAACAATTGGTATTAGAGCACTTTCTTCGGCCACAAAAAAGGGGCAATTTGTTTTTTTCTCTATTTTGCATATTTAAAAAAAAGGGGGGGTCGTGACACTCCAGAAAAATAATGTAGTTTTATTTGTGGAATTTTAATAAATTGGTTGTATATCTGAGTTCCTCTCATAAAAAAAAACAATTTCAAAAAAAAAATCATCCAAAACGAAGACCAGGAAGTGAAGTTATAGACATTTTAAAATTTGCAAATTTTTCAGGGTTTCCCGCGAATGGACATGTGATTTTGAAGATATATATAGCACCCGGGGAATAATTTGCCCCAAAATATTGTATATATGAGTTAATATTTCAAAAATACCCCATTTCAAAAAAACATCATCTGAATCGGAGCTCCGGAAGTGAAGATGTCACTATTTTAAAATCAATTGTTTTCTAGGGTCTTCTTGATGGCGACGAGACTGCAGAGCTCATAACTTTTCACAGAATGATCAGATTGCTGCCATGTTAGCTCCATTGGATAGATAATTTTAAGAGGTTTATTTTGATATGTTAGATGTGGTGTTTCCAAAGGATATTCGACTCCTCATGGAATTTCAACGATAGTTAGAAGACCTCAAGAGAGTGATCACACTTGCAAGGTAGGAGAGGTATATTATGGATGAATATAATCAAGAAGCATTTGCTTGGTATGATTTTGAGGATGGTTGTGATGATTGGTATATGGAAAGTTTTCATTTCTGGGATGAAAACCACTTCCATATTCTATTTGATGACTCTACTCCACCTCATGTAGATCCCATCTTGGAGATTACACAAGAGCATTCTCTACATATTATTCTTCAGTTTTATTATTCTCCAGTAGTAGTGGATGAATTTTTGGTCAGTTCTGCATATTTCGATTCAAAGGACCAATGTCAATCTTTGGGGCATCATTTTTTTATGGCTGTGTTGTTCCAATATCTTTAGTGTGGAGTTCACATGAGCACTTGGACATGGGACCCAGGTTTACTGTGGCGGTTGGACTACCTCAATATGGTAGCTTACATTCCTACATGGGACCATGATTCTCTAGCCTACTTCAACATTATGATCCAGACTTATCCATGGGACCCTAGTATATGGTTTTAAACCTTCAGATGAAGCGTTTAAGACCACACTTTCATAAGGGGGATGGAATGTAGTGTATCTAGAGAAGTAATGGCTGGGGGGTGAAGGGCCCATAGTGATAATAGTGGAGGCCATTCAATGTAAGGTGGATTAGGTCCACTATAGTATTAAATAAATCCCACTAATGTATTTAGATATATTAGTATGAACATAATAAATGTAAGAGGACTTATTAGAAGGTTCCACTTCTAGAAGGTTCCTCCTCTAGAATATTCTTAGGTGGTTGGTAGCACTATATAAAGGGGTTCAAGAAATGTAATGAAAGTCAAGAAGAAAGTATTGTAATTGGAGTGGTAGTTTATTAGGAGGTTTTCCCCTTCAAGAGGAAAGTGAATAGGAGAGGATCCCTTCCATAATACGATCTATTGTATGTTGTTTCCCTGCTTCAAGGGTTTTATATAATAACAAAGTGTGGGTTTTCTATATTTCTCGTGGATATTTTGTGGTGATTGTATTTGCAAAACTTTGGTACTTAACACCCACATTGTATCCCTTTCAATTACCTTAATCTTTGCACTCACACAATAATGGAAGATTGTGTGATCCATGAGAATTCTCTTGCAATGAAGAATAACTCTTGGACATATACCTATTAGACCCTAAATTCCTACAATGACATTGACTATGGGTGCATTAATGTTGTGCTCTCCTTGCAATGAAGCAAACCCACTAAAATATTTTGATAACGATGTCAAGTTTCCACTAAGTCAAAGAGTCCTAGATTGAGAGTTACAAATTTCAAGGAATTGGGGATGAGGAACTCATCTCACCCTATCTCCCTTGAAACAACTCTCCTTCATGACTATCACTACAGAATTGAATAGAAGGACGAGACTTGCAATGCTCGTAGGATATTTCTTGTTTAAGATAATCTGGGGACTCTTCCTAGATTCCATGAGAATGTTGGGGAGAGGCATAAGGATACACACCCTCCCCTTCTCTCATGTGATAACATGGTGGTACTGAGTGGAAAATCATGGCAAGTTTAATTTTCACGCACTTAAATACCTTTTGATTTGAAGGGGTTGGTTGGAATAATCAACCCCCCCTACTCCTTGTTGAGTGATGAACCTTATAATTAGATCTTGGCTTCTTCTTTTTTATGAGAGTGATTTTCTAAATGCTTGAAGTGTGGTTTCCCCATGCCTCCCTCTCATGACTAGTGTTCCTTCCTCCAACAAAGTTCTATCATTTTCCATGCAATCAACCTCATAGTTAATAGCTATGATGGAATGGAAGAATGACACTAGTTCAAATTTATTTGTCATGAAATTGATTCGATAATTTATTCTAACTAGATCTAGTAAGAAGATTCCTCCCTTTAGTTGCTTGATAATTAAAGAGGAGTTACCAATAATTATGATATACTTTAATCTTATTTGCGTGAGAATATTCATGCCTTGTATATTTTATACTACTTCAACCTAATTGTTTGTGGTAGCACCAATTACCCATGAAAACTACATTTCTTTTTTCCTTCAAGATTGAAAAAGAACCCCTATGCACTTGCCACCCCTAGAATATGAAACATGTATTATTATAAAAATTTCTACACCAAGTATTTAAAGACCTTTCTATAGATTTATTTTCTCTTTATGCTATCTTAGTTACATTATACTATGCATCATTTTTTTTTCAAAATAACAATTACAATATTTTTATTATTAAAAACAGTGTAGTCGAACCATAGAGCTAGAGATTACAAAATGGAGGGTATACCTCAAGACCTTACCCCTAGGTCTTCCAGTACAAAATTCCATACAAAATATATTTAAATCATTTTGTCCAAAAGCACTTGGTCTTAGAACCACAAGTGTATTCCTGAATATATTGACCTAATATTATCACAAAATAATTATGCATCTAAAAAATCGAAAGAAAAATTAATTAAGTCGAGAAATGGGCATCCACAACTAGGTCCACTCGTGTTTCTAACACCTCATGTTCAATAGCTGCAATAGTATATGAAACTAAGTGTTCAAATGGGGTGATAATAGCAATGTTCATAGGTTGGGAATCAACACAATCCATGGAAGTATCAGGTATGATAGAGAATTCAAATTCCATATTCCATTTGGCTAGGTCGAGGAGACTCCATGAATGAAAATTATTCACTATGTGCTCCATGATAGAGTAGATAGATGCAATGTTCAAATCCATATCTACTTGTTTCCCTCTATAGAAGTGTCACGTGGTCCCATAAATCCTCTTCCCATTCCATCAAACTAAAAATATACTCACTAGTAGCAATGACACATCGATACTGAATTATATATTTTTGATTCAACTAGCAATTGAATCTCTCTTTCCATCAATTCCATTGCAAGGTCGAGTGTGTTATATTTCCACTTGTTTCTGCAATATCTTTCTCACATTTCTTCAATTCTTTTTGTAGGTATTTTAGGCCATAGATCATGTAGAAATTATTATGATAATGTTAGTGCACCATAAATACATACAAGCGGGGGAAATAGATACCAAAAAAACCAATAGAAAGGGCTAGTTAAGGAGCCAAGTATTCCCCTATGAATGAACATTACCTTATGAAGCGTTCATTTCTAGAATTAATTTGTCAAATTTCCAATTCATCCCATTTTTAGGAACTATCTCCACCTTTGTACCTCTCAATCTCCACCAATGAAAATTATGGGTGTAGTGAATGAGGTGGGGAAATGGTTGATATTTGATATCCTTATTACAATTTGCATGATGGGATGCATGTTTCTGAAATGGACTATCTCCTTAATGATTTTCATGGTAGGGTAAACATGGTGGCCCTTGAAATTCCCCCTTCCTTTTTTTTATAACAACCGTTCCCCTATGTGGGCTCCATCATTTGCTTGCATGTTCACCTCCTCATTGAGGTTTCAAAAGATATGGAAGAACTCTAATGTGTAAAACTCTTCTCCCGCAACAATAACTTGATGATAAAGTTTGCATATCTAAATATTAGATGGGAGAGTATGATAATGTAGTGCTCTTAAGATAATCATGGAGTCACCAATCACCATGGTCATATGCACTCCTTTGTTTTCTAGAATAGTAAGGAATTGCAGTATAATGAGAGATTTTACCTCATTGTTCATCATAGTACCAAGCCCCCAATCATATGCAAGCATTTTTCTTCCTTTAAGTCATATATGATCCCCCCCAACAACTACCATGGGTCTATCATAAATTCAAAGAGTTGGTATCCATCAAACATGTATAGGTCATTTAAACACCATGTAGAACAATGTTACGTAGTTGACAAGAACCCTCCAAAGTTCTCATTTTTTAGAGGTCACATTTATTGGCTATTTTTACCTTAATTCGAAAAGTGGTGATACTAGAATCACCCCCTTTTTTAGGGTTAAAAGTAGAACTTGTTTAAAATTGTGCCCTTGATAGTTGATACCATCACGATCAATAGCTTAAAATTCAAACCTAAAATCAAAAATTGGTGCTACAAGCAGATTCCCCCCCCCCTTTTTAAGGTTAAAATTACAACTTGTTTGAAATTGCGGGCTTAACAACCAATGTCATTACAACCAAAACATTAAAGTCAATTCTCAAATTGAAAAAAGGCACTACCAGCCTCACCCTTTTTGTAACACCATGTTTTCCCCCATGAATGTAATTATAATAAGACTTCATGTATTGTGATTATGAATCATGTAATTATGTTTGTGATTAATGAAAAACACCAGACAACTAACTGGGAAGGAAGCCTTGAGTACTAGCCATGATACCACATGGGACTGATGAGGTGTAACTAGGAAGTTTCAATGAGGAAAATAGGAAGCTTACTTAGCAATCCATCCCACACCTACAAGAATTTAATATAACACCTACCAATGTATTTGGATTGCATAAAACCAAGAAATCAGTTTATGGTGATCAAGACTGGGTGTTTGAGCAATTATAATTGTTGACAGGTTTGGTACCTGGAGGAGCGAAGGGTCAACTCAGACCCCATTTAGAAGGATGCACTAGATTTCCCCTTTGAATTCGGGAGCATAACAGAAGGGATTGTGTATGACAACAGACATCGAGGATATCAAGGACAGAGGAAGAAGAGGGAAAAGGTGAGAAAAATCAAAGTTCGCAGTGGACGATAGAGCATGAAGAACAAAAAAACACACGAAGGAGAACATAGTAACTCATGGAATAGAAGAGAACAAAAATGTGGATGTGAACAAGATTGGAATTCCACAGAGGTTATTGTAAAGAGGGTGAGTTGTAGACTCACAAAAAAATTTGTAGTAAGTAGAGGAGATCGCATGCACAATTTTGTTCAGTAGAATAAGATTGGGAAGATTTTTTGAATAAAATAGAAATATTTCCCAAGAGATTAATGGTCACCCTAGAACAGAGAATACCCATATCCAGACTGGAGCAATAGAGGGTCACGACTTGGTAATTACTAGAAAGAAACCAACACTGGTAAGGGGAGGTTGTTGAGGGAGTGTGTAGAAAATAAGGAACCCCCTTGTGCAGAGGAAATGTAGTTGGCAAGGTGCCCGATAAACTCATGGAGGTCCCGAGCTCAGTGGGAAGAGGGAAACTTCTATTGTTACTAGTGGAGTGAAGGAGAGTAACCTTCCTAAACCATTCTTGATTTGGAATTCAACCGAGTTAGTCCCCTCATGGTATCATGTCCTAACATGGGGGTGGCATGTTATATAAAGACATTGTGCAACATATCCTACGGTTGGGTGGAAAAACATTTCCCCTGAGTCAATTGGATACTTAGAATATTAGCTACACAAATAAGTGTTTTTTCTTATGAAGTTAGTTGAATGATTAATAATGAAGATCAATTTTTTATGTTTATGATGTAAGTTTGGTTAAATGAAAGAATGTTGAATTATTGAGTAAAATGGATTAAAAATAACTTTATTTCATTATCGATTTGTGAACTATGAATGAGTGAATGAGAAAGGTTAATGCAAGTTGTATCCTTGTAAATTTATATCCCCTTCAATGGAAATCTTTCAAGATACAATTCTTCATTTGGATGAGTGGACATAGTATCCCTATTTTTTTGGGAAAGTTCCTGTGTAGTTCTAGGAACCCTTTAACCTAGTGATTTCCTACTTTTGAAGGGAAGGTTTACCGGATGCAACATCTTCAATGGGATTTTGGAGTAGAATTTCCCTAGCCGATTGTAGAGAAGATAAGTGTCCAAGGGAGTTCGAGATAACCCTAGTAACTAAGCATGAAAGGACATTAGAACAATTAATCCTTGGAACGAACCTTTAACATTGACAAAAAAACATATTTGAACCAGGAAGATCAATAGTCATTGATTCGGTGGAGGAAGAAGATCTTGACCATTGGTCAGAAGACAAGACCATTAAGGTGTCCAAGTTGCGAAGTTGTAATGGGACCCCAATGACAGGACCCCAAGTAATTCTAGGTTGTTGATCTATTAGAAAGTAATCCGATGATATTAGGGTCATAGGTGTCCAATGCTTCACTAATAGGCCTATTGGAAGGTGCACGAACGAGGAAGTTTGGAAAGGAGGGATAGGAAGGGTCTTTGATGGAGAAGCCTAGTGGAAAGAGAGTCTAGGGATTCTAGAACTGTAGATATATCAGAAGGCATGTTGATGGATTCCCAGCCATTGGATATGGAATGATCCAATCCGACAAAGAAGACTTGGAAGAGGAGAGGCATCGGTTAGCTGTTGTGTAGCTTTAAGACCCCGAGAAAACCCTAATCGTTAGATGTGACACATCGAGGGCTGTTGGATCCATCATAATGTTCTTATCAAAGAGAACTCATCAGGATGATTTGAAATCAGTATAAGTGGTTGCATTCTGATGGTAAAGGACCCTGAGTAGATATGGACCATTGATTTGTAGGAAGGGTTTCCAGTGTAATATCAGTCATAGATTTGTAAAGGGCCCCACCTGTTCACATGATGAAATAGGGATGAGATGGGCAATAAACATCGAGTAGATCGAGGTGCCGATGCGTTCAAGACTGTCGTTTTCTGACCATGAGGACTGTTGTATCTATTGGAATGATCCATCAGATAGGTGCCATCGGGTTGGGAATGTGAGTGGTGCAACCTGCTTTTCCGATGAGAAGAAAGCCTGAGTCACTACCAACCATTCATCTAGTCGCACAAAGGGAACTCTAGTAGTATAATGGGGAATTCTTTCTTCCTAGTATTTGTACTGAACCATTAGAGCACTTTCGTCATGAGTTGGGTGTAGGGCGAATAGATTCAACACAATTGGATGTTGTGATAAGAGAAGTTCTCGCGTACGCAACGATAATGAGGGAATTGAATATTCAGACCTGAGTCCTTAAGTTAAGAGAATGAGAAATTTTGACATCCCACCATCCTAAGAAAGTTTAGGGGGTCAAGTGTGTTACACTTTTGATTTTTTCAAGCTTAAAATTTTAACATTTTTTAAACGCTAGCCTATTTGGGAAAAAAACCCAAATCAAAACATGGGTTTAAAAATAATATTAAAAAGAAAAACATGTTAAATTATTAAATAAATAAATATAAAAACTGACTCCTCCCTCACACTTTTTATTGAAAAAAATGAATAAATTCACAAAACAAATTTATTTAGAAAACAAATTTAAAAAATTAAAAAATAGAAAAATTAAAATTAAAAACCAACTTACAAAACAAATTAAACAAAATTATATATATATATATATATATATATATATATATATATATATATATATATATATATATATATATATATATATATATATATATATA
>ML779103.1:869912-888027 GCA_009831015.1 Picea engelmannii | reverse complement strand
AATCGGACGGCTGTGCTGCGATGATCGGACGGCGCAAGCTAATTTTGGAGAGAATCAATAAATGCAAACTAAGACATAAGCTGGAAAGTGACAAGTGGATAGAGCATTACCGATAGACGGCGGCCGACTTTTTTGACTTCCGGTGACGGTAAACCTGTGATCCCGACGTGGAGTTTTTAGGTTTTTCAATGCGCCTCGCCGGGAAACCACCCTGCACGAGTTTGAGAGGAGAAAAGGACTCGTAGTAATCTATTTTTGGAATGTTTACAGGAGTTAATCTATTCAATGTTGCGTACAGGAGTTAAGAGTTAAATGTTGCGTACAGGAGTTAAGAGTTAAGGGTGGTAGCTGGAAGGACTGTTTTAAATATTATTTAATGCATGGAAAGACGTGAAGGCAGCAATAAGACTTTAAACTTATGAACCAATAAAACTGTGACAAATATATATATATNTTTATTTTAAAATACATTAATACAAGTTTCCTAAGCTAAACATTATAATTTCTAAAAAAATTGAAAGTCAAACCTAAACTAATAGGCAGTCAACGATGAACTCATCGCTATAGTCCTGGGCCTTTGGCAGGGACTAATAAGAGGATTTTACGTTTTTTACGTTTTGATAATTTAGAGGAATTGCCTCCACTAGAAGACATGGTAGGGTTCGGATCCCTGAAGATGAACTTGAGGTGGATTGTAACAGAAATTTAAGAGAAAATAACCAGAAAGTAAATTATTGACTGAGGGTGAGTGATTTTCCACCTAAACATAGGTTATGTTGCATTTACATCCTTCTACAACAAGCCATTCCCTATCCAGGTTGTGGTACCACCAAGGAAACTCGATTTTTCAAGGAATTTGATGGGTGTGAAGGACACTCTCCTTCACAAGTAGTTAAATGGCAGAAATCCCTTTTTACCCACCAAGCCCAGAGCCTCCATGAATTTCATAGATACGTTTCCAACTAGTTACCATTGCACAAGGGAGTCCCTTCACTGAATATGCAGTCCCTCAACACCCTCCCCTTTCAATGTCGGTTTCCTTGCCCAACCAACATCAAAATTCACAACCCTCTTTGCCCAAGTCAGGTTTATATTTCTCTACTCAATTGCAATAGACTCGTTCAAGATTTAGCAGGTCTAATTGATTAGTAATTGACCCAACTCGCGTTTGGCATCCCTTGGCATGAATATTTCTGGTAGCCAAATCAGTTCATACTTTTCAGTAAAATTTCAGTAGCAAGTCCATTTGTGATTTTTCTCTTTCCTACACATGGATACTTCAACAACTCTTGAAAAACTATCTTCCAACACCCCCATGTGTTCTCTCTTTCTTTTGGAAAAGTAATTCACAGATCAATAATGTAAAACGAGGTGGGTACTTGTTGTACCATTGGCTGAAAATGTTTTAGTTGTGTCAACCATCTCTCCATACCTCCATCATCGTGGGTGGTTGGTTGGTTGCTCAACTACCAACTCCACCCCTTCATTCACTGATTTTTGGGAAATGGAAAGAGAGGGAAGATAATTTCAAATTGAATTTTGGCAATTTTGGCAATATGGCTCTTCGACAAAGGTTAACTACTTGGCAGGAAAGGTAATCCCCCAACCCCCTCACCATCTTTCCCTCACAATATCATGACCAGTACCAGTGCTCCACCCTTCAATCAATCGTTCAGTGAATTTTCATTAATTAAATGAAATATGTTTACATTGTTTGTAGTTTTCTATTATAGTCTTAAAATTGACAAATATCTTTGTTGCGACTCACGACGACACTAAGACATAGTTATAATTATATACTGGGGGGAAACAGGGTGTTACATTCCACTCCCCTTTAAAGGAACATTGTCCTCAGTGTTCTACCATTCACATTATTGGCTTTAATATATAATAAACAAATTTGGGTATGTCGCTTTCATGGCATCCTCTAGTTCCCATGTGGCCTCATTTTCTCCTAAGTTCTTCCACTGCACCTTGACCTGCACAATGGCTCGGTTCTAGAGCAATGTCTCCTTCTTGTCTAATATGTACTGAGGCTCGAGCTAGAATTCTCCTTCGGGTTCCACCTGGATCACAATCCAATCAATGATGTTGTTAGAAACATAGACATATTTCTTAAGTAAGGATACATGGAATACATTTTGTGCTTTAACAATGGGAGGTAAATAAAGTTTGTATGCCACTGGTCTCACTGTCTCTAGGATATCGAATGGTCCACAGTAGTGGGGTGCTAACTTAGCACAAGTTCCCATTCTTAGAGAACTTATCTTGGGATTAACCCTAATGTAGACATGGTCTCCCACTTTGAACTCCCTATGAGTTTGATTTATGTCGGCATAGCTATTTTGTCTATCTTGTGCCACTTTCGAGTTCTACTTGGTTTTGGCCACTTGCCCTTCCATATCTTTCAACATATCTGGTCCAAGTGTAATCCAGTCCACTAGACTATCCAAACTAATTGGGATATTACATTTTCTAGTATATAAGGCCTCAAAGGGACTCATTTTCAATGACTCCTGGTAGCCATTATTTAGGAAAACTCCACCAGGGGTAAGTAATCTTCCCACTTCTTTGGCTGGTGCATATCATACATTGTTAGCATGTCTTCCAACACTCTGTTTACTCTCTTTGTTTTCCAATCTGTCTCAGGATGGTAGGTGGTGCTAAGAGCCAACTGTGTCCCAAATCCTGCAAATAAACCCTTACAAAAATTTGAAGTAAATTTGGCATCTCAATTTGATATGATTGTCTTGTGCATGCCATGCAACCTGAAAATTTATTTTATGAAAATATTTGCAATATCAATTGCATTATAGGTGGATTCCACCGAAATGAAGTGAGCTACCTTGCTCAACTTATCCACCACTACCATGATTGTATTGTCTTGCTTGGCTATCCTTGGCAATCCAGTGATGAAGTCCATAGATATGACTTCCCACTTCCATTATAAAATCAATAGCTAGCTTCAATCAGTTTCTCTTGGTTCTTGTAGCTAGTTGAACCAACCATGACTTTGCATGCCTTCTTTTCTGTAAAACACATCCTTCAACAACTTGTGGTGCAATAATTGAGGTTATAGCCAAGGCCAATCAAAATTGAAATAGATCGGTTGACAAACATACCTTCCATCTCCACCACTAATGCCTGTGTTGATTTTATGGTAAGCTGATGCATTTTAATTTTCTTACTTATTTAGCATAAATTGAACCATAACTACTGTAGCAAACCAAGATCACATGAAGAATAACCATGCACAAGAACACAAGAAGTATCCTGGGAAACCCTTCTCAACAAGGGAAGAAAACCCAACCAATCATTTTCTATATTCTCAATAGAAATACCTCCCACACCATCACCGAACCTAGCACACAGGAGGGTGTTGTAATTCTCATAATTTCAGACCACAACTTCTGAAATCATGAGATGAAACAAAGATAAGTGTGTTTCCTCAATGGGGATTCACCTTTATTTATATAAGACTTGTCACATCAAATGATGTGTCTATTGGCACAATAGGGCCGACCTCAATAACTCAAAATATAATTAAGAATTGCCATATTAATTATCTTTTACATTAAGGTGGGGCCGATTTGTACCCTTTACATTACAATTAGGGTTACAGGTAGGTCTGACTCTTGAACAATATAGCAAAGGATCTCATACATCCACTAGTGCTCAACCACTAGAGGCACATCAATAGGGATATCCATATCTCTATCTCACTGTGTCTCACAGGAGAACCACACTCACTAGTGCTCAACCACTAGGATCACGTTCACTTGTGCTCATCCACATGCACGTCCAACTCAACATATCTTCTTTCCCACTGCATTACACAGGAGAGTCATCTAGAGTTCATCATCTCAACTCTCTGCTCAGAGGAGACTAATACATCGTTTTCATCTCTGTCTCGTAACGATGCACCCAACTCATGGGAATTCACACATTCACCTTGTGCTCAACCACAGGAACATCCAACTCAACATATCTCCTTTCTCATTGCATTACACAGGAGAATCATCTGGAGTTCTTCTCAACTCTCTGTAAGGAGGAGGCCATCACTACGTTCCATCTCTATCTCAAATATGAACCACACACCCAACTCATGGGCTCTCTCTCAGGTCGACTCAATCAGTCTGTGTCCTGGAGGATGTCTCACGCAACTGTAATCATCAACACTCCCTCTCAACTAGGGAGGCATTCTCCATCGGGCCAAGTCTCGCACGAAAGTACTCAAACTTTGTCTTGGTTGTAGTCATCAATACTCTCTCTCAACTAGAGAGGTATTCTTCACCATGCTAGTTTGGTGAAGATGTATGCAATCTTCTCATGTGTAGGAAGGTACAACACTTGTACAACTTTCCTCTGCATCATGTCTAAAAAAAAGGATATTTTATCATGAAACAAAAGGTTCTCAAAAGAAATTCACACAACTCTAGTTGTAATCATATAATCCATCTCATGATCAAGTAACTCTGTCAGAAGTTTATGAAGTCACGCTGCTTCGCACACTCAATGATATGTACTTTTCTTCTATGGTACTCAAGGCCATAGAGCTTTTTTTTCTGCTACATCAGGAGACCATGGTAAACTCCAAGGTAAAACAACAACCGAATGTGATCTTCCGGTCCACTGTACTCTTTGCTCAATCTGTATCGGCATATCCCTGCAAACTCAAGTTCACACTGGAGGCATATGTCAGGCCATATCCAATTGTGCCTTGTATATATATCTCAATACATGCTTTACTGTTATCCAGTGAGTTTGCCTCAGCTGACTCATGGATTTACTAAGCACATTTGCTGCAAAGCATATATTAGGTCTGGTGTTAACCAGATACATCAATGATCCAATTAGTTGTCGGTACACATGTGGATCAATCTCGCCTGAATCATCATTTATTTTTTGTCAAATCCACTACCATCAGTGTAGACATGGATTTTCATTCTGTCACACTGAGCTTCTTTAATATCCCCATTGTATATTTTCCTTGACTCAGGAAAAGTCTTATTGGTCCTTTGTCATACTTCGTGTCCAAGAAGTAGTGCATCATACCCAGATCCTTCATATCGAAATAAAAAGTTGAGGCTTTCTTGTATTCAACAACACGACTTCCTGAATAAGTCATGAAAATAAGGCTCTCGTCACCAACAATGTAAGAGTATAGGTTTGGATCATTGCTGACACCCCAAACTCATCAAGAATCCATCTATCTGATGTAGTTTCCAACTCATGGATGGTAGTGTAGATGGGAGTGCATCGGGCTACTGGATCAATATGTCTCATCATAGTTCACTCCCTCTGCTTGTGAGTATCCTCTGACTGCAAGTCTCATTTTGTATTTCTCGATACTTCCATCAGCTGCATGTCTTTCTGCCTTTTGCAGAGTTTTTCAAGCCCAGACAGGCCTTTATGGCCTATTGCAAAGTCTCTGGTAATATCAACTGGATCAACTGTATCAATGGCTATCTCCCTTTGGACTACTGAAGAGGAAGAAGATAAAGCCTCTCTTTTTCAATTAGTTTGAATCCTTTTGAGTCAGGTGGCTCCCTCTGAAGTCTGAAGGATAGACATATTCCTTTGTTGTTAACCTGCCTAGAACAAGAAAACAAACGAAAGGAAACAAGACAAGAATATCTCCTAGTGGAGATTCATGAGTACATATCTAGAATCAAAACATTTTAGGGATTGTTGTCACAGCTACAACACCTACTTGTAGTGTAGCAACCTTAGAAATGTAGGTTATAGGCATGATAATTAAAACAACCAAACCTGGAGTCTTCACTTTCATCGTGTTGTTCTTCTGAGTGCATTGAGACTTCTCTAGGTCCATGATTTCACGTTCCTTCTTCTTGCAAGTACCCTTATGACAATGATGCAAATAATACATATATACAAGTGCATTCGTGAGAGTGTACACCAATGGAGGTTCTGCTTGTTTTGTCAAAGTCATGATGGTCAATAATGTTCCTTGCTTGTCTTCCTTGTACCACCTATACCACACAAATTTATGATGAAGTCCGCATCAACCTTTACCACTGCATTTCTTCCTCTGAATGTAACTGTGGTTGCTTCAAAATGCAATCACAAAAACTTTCGATCATATCATATCCAATTAAAACATTCTCCTCTACTAACAACAACTCAACTCGAGAAAAAAAAAATCTGATGTTGGCCTCTCATGAGAAGCCTTGTAAGGTCCCCTCTTAGCATGTTTGTCTTGGCACTACTCTTCTTCCGCCAAAAGTCAACTCGGGATTTTATGACTTCAATCATATTTTTGCATTTGGGGATGTCACCCCAGCCGAGCAAGCTATCCAACATCTTCACTAGTTACAATTTTCCAGAAAATCTTCCAAAACGATTTCCTAGAAGCATCCACAGACCTTTAAACTTGCACGCATAGATTTGACAAATTGATAAAGTTCCAAAACGTTTCGTTAAAGCTTTGACTCCATCATCATGTAGAAGCCAGAACCACTTTAGCTATACCAAAAAACCTCCATTACTCCAGAAACTGCCTTGGTTTTAATTTTAGGGAAAGTACCAACAGATGATTTTACAGAGTCTTACTCCACGACGCTAATTCTTGAAATCTAACTTATATCAGTATACATTTAGTATTTCAATCCTCTCATCTTTTCTCCTTCGTTTCTATAACTCAATGTATTGAGCTCTGAATATTCAAATGTCGAATCAGTTGTCGCGCGTAATTCCAAAGAATAGGGGAACGACTACAACGAACAACTTAGGAAATGCTTAAAAGTTCAACCAGAGCTCCAGGTCAGACAACCCGGAATTTTTTCGGAGAAATCTCAACAAAACGAGATCGTACACAATCCTTCCACTTCCATTAATCCCTTGGTCATTTAATACATGAAATTAGATCGTACACAATTTGAAAATAATGTATCATTCGATATTTCTAATTTACTGAAGTTCGAACCCATAACATGTTCGTCGAGAAAATCTCTGAAGCTTTACACTTCTCTCAGTTTTTTTTTTCAGTTCAGATCCATTGAAACTGCATCCTGCATTTATCTGATTTAAAGCAAATTTTACGAGGGGGTTCCCTTGCACCTACAATGCTCGTGGCTTCTGCCATCGATGCCCGGAACACCGCCATTAAAAAGCGCAACTTTATGGATCAGATAGTTGTCCACATGAAGGTTCAGGAAACATATTCTCGTGCAAGACAACAAAACCGCTTACAAAACTCTCCCTGGTTTTCTGTAGATAACATTTAAAACCGTCGGTTTTTATGGCAATAACGTCTACCACATAAACATTTCTTCTCGGTTGCGGTAGCCTTAGAGGCCTGCAACTAGTCTCTTCTTTACTACAGGAAATTAAGGAAGGTCCGACCTCCTTTTCTTTATGCCAGCAACAAGGTCTCCTTCCATGACTCCCTTCCATTATGACTCTGCACATTATCATCTTCAAGATTTCTCTGATACCATGTTGATTGTTGATTTTATGGTAAGCTGATGCATTTTAATTTTCTTACTTATTTAGAATAAACTGAACCATAACTACTGCAACAAACCATAATCACATGAAGAATAACCATGCACAAGAACACAAGAAGTATCATGGGAAACCATTCTCAACAAGGGAAGAAACCCAGTCAATCCTTTGTTATATTCTCAAGAGAAAGACCTCCCACACCATCACCAAACCTAGCACACAAGAGGGTGTTGTAATTCTCATAATTTCAGACCACAACTTCTGAAATCATAAGATGACACAAAGATAAGTGTGTTTCCTCAATGGGGATTCACCTTTATTTATATAAGACTTGTCACTTTAAATGATGTGTCTATTGGCACAATAGGGCAGACCTCAATAACTCAAAATATAATTAATAATTGCCATATTAATTATCTTTTATATTAAGGTGGGGCTGACCTGTAAACTTTATATTACAATTAGGGCTACAGGTAGGTCTAACTCTTGAACAATATAGCAAGGTATATCATACACCCACTAGTGCTCAACCACTAGGGGTACATCCATAGGAATGTCCATATCTCTATCTCACTGTGTCTCACAGGAGAACCACACTCACTAGTGCTCAGCCACTAGGATCACATTCACTTGTGCTCATCCACATGCACGTCCAACTCAATAGATCTTCTTTCCCACTACATTACAAAATAGAGTCATCTGGAGTTCATCATCTCAACTCTTTGCTCAGAGGAGGATAATACATCATTTTCATATCTGTCTCATAATGATGCACCCAGCTCATGGGAATTCACACGTTCACCTTGTGCTCAGCCACAGGCACGTCCAACTCAGCAGATCTCCTTTCTCACTGCATTACACAGGAGAATCATCTGGAGTTCTTCTTAACTCTCTGTAAGGAGGAGGCCATCACTATGTTCCATCTCTATCTCAAATAGGAACCACGCACCCAACTCATGGGCTCTCTCTTAGGTTGACTCAATCAGTCTGTGTCCTGGAGGATGTCTCACGCAGTTGCAATCATCAACACTCCATCTCAGCGAGGGAGTCATTCTCCATCGGGCCAAGTCTCGCACGGAAGTACTCTAACTTTGTCTTGGTTGTAGTCATCAATACTCCCTCTAAACTAGAGAGGTATTCTTCACCAAGCTAGTTTGGTGAAGATGTATGCAATGTTCTCATGTGTAGGAAGGTCCAACATGTGTACAACTTTCCTCTGCATCATGTCTAAAAAAAATGATATTTTATCATGAAAAACAAGGTTCTCAAAAGAGCTTCACACAACTATGGTTGTAATCATAGAATCTATCTCATGATCAAGTAACTCTGTCAGAAGTTTATGAAGCCACACTGCTTTGCACACTCAATGATTTGTACTTTTCTTCTGTGGTACTCAAGGCCTAGATCTTTGTTTTCTGCTACATTAGGAGAGCATGGTAAAATCCAAGGTAAAACAACAACTGGATGTGCTCTTTCAGTCCATTGTACTCTTTTCTCAATATGTATTGGCATATCCCTGCAAACTCAAGTTCACACTAGAGGCATATCTCAGGCCATATCCAACTGTGCCTTGTATATATATCTCAATACATGCTTTACTATTATCCAGTGAGTCTGCCTCATTTGTCATGGATTTACTAAGCACCCTCACTGCATAGAATATATTAGGTCTAGTGTTAACCAGATACATCAATGATCTAATCAACTGTCGGTACACATGTGGATCAATCTCTTATGAATCATCATTTATTTTTCGTCAAATCCACCACCATCGGTGTAGACATGGATTTTCATTCTGTCATACTTAACTTCTTTAATATCCCCACTATATATTTTCCTTGACTCAGGAAAAGTCTTATTGGTCCTTTGTCATACTTCTTGTCTAAGAAGTAGTGCATCATACCCAGACCCTTCATATCGAAATCAGAAGTTGAGGCTTGCTTGTATTCAACAACACAACTTCCTGAATAAGTCATGAAAATCAGGCTCTCGTCACCAACAATGTAATAATATAGGTTTGGATTAGAAATACTCTTGTTGACACCCCAAACTCATCAAGAATCCATCTATCTGATGTAGTTTACAACTCATGGATGGTAGTGTAGTTGGGAGTGCATCGGGCTACTGGATCAATATGTCTCATCATAGTTCACTCCCTCTGCTTGTGAGTATCCTCTGAATATAAGTCTTGTTTTGTATTTCTCGACACTTCCATCAGCTGCATGTCTTTCTGCCTCTTGCAGATTTTGTCAAGCCTAGACAGGCCTTTTATGGCCTATTGAAAAATATCTAGTAATATCAACTGGATCAACTATATCAATGGCTATCTCCCTTTAGACTGTTGAAGAGGAAGAAGATAAATCCTCTCTTTATCAATTAGTTTGACTCCTTCTGATTCAAGTGAATCCCTCTGAAGTCTGAAGGATAAGCATCTTCCTTTGTTGTTAACCTACCTAGAACAAGAAAACAAACGAAAGGAAACAAGACAAGAATATCTCCTAGTGGAGATACATGAGTACATCTCTAGAATAAAAACATTTTAAGGATTGTTGTCCCAGCTACAACACCTACTTGTAGTGTAGCAACCTTAGAAATGTAGGTTATAGGCATGATAATTAAGACAATCAAAGTTCAAGTCTTCACTTTCAGTGTGTTATTCTTCTGAATGCGTCGAGCCTTATTTGGGTCCATGATTTCACCAAGGGTTCCTTCTTCCTGCAAGTACCCTTATGAGAATGATGCAAATAATACATATATACAAGTGAATACCTGAGAGTGTACACCAATGGAGGTTCTTCTTGTTTTGTCAAAGTCACGATGGTCAATAATGTTCCTCGCTTGTCTACCTTGTAGCCACCTATACCACACAAGTTTCTGACGAAGTCTGCATCAACCTTTACTGCTGCATTTATTCCTCCGGATGGAACAAGGTTTCTTCAAAATGCAATCACAAAAACTTTCGATCATATCATATCCAATTAAAACATTCTCCTCTGCTAACAACAACTCAACTCAAGAAAAAAACAATTTGATGCTGGCCTATCATGAGAAGCTCTGTAAGGTCCCCTCTTAGCATGTTTGTCTTAGAATTTCTCTTCTTCCACCAAAATTCAACTCGGGATTTTATGACCTTAATCAAAGTTTTTCTTTTGGGGATGTCACCCTGGCCGAGCAAGCTATCCAACATCTTCACTAGTTACAGTTTTCCAGAAAATCTTCCAAAACGATTTCCTAGAAGCATCCACAGACCTTCAAACTTGCACGCACAGATTTGAAAAATTGATAAAGTTCCAAAATGTTTCGTTAACGCTTTGACTCCATCATCATGTAGAAGACAAAACTGCTTTATCTATACCAAATGACCTCCATTACTACAGAAACTGGATTGGATTTAACTGTAGGATAAGTAACAACAGATGATTTTACAGAGTCTTACTCCACAACGCTAATTCTTCAAATCTAACTTATATCAGTATACATTTAGTATTTCAATCCTCTCATCTTTTCTCCTCCGTTTCTATAACTCAGTGTCTTTATATTTGAAGATTTAAATATGACTCAGTTGTCGCATGTAGTTTCTAAGAATAGGGGAATGACTACAGCGAACAACATAGGAAATGCTTAAAAGTTCAACTTGAGCTTTAGTTGTCAGAAAACCCACAATTTATTCTAAGAAATATCAACTAAACGAGATCATACACAATCCTTCCACTTCCATTAATCCTTTGGTCATTTAATACATGAATGTAGATCGTACACAATTTGAAAATATTGTATCATTTGATACTTATAATTTACCGAAGTTCGAACCCATAACATGTTTGACGAGAAAATATATGAAGCTTTACAGTTCTCTCAGTTTTCTTTCAGTTTAAAGCCATTGAAACTACATCATGCATTTATCTAATTTAATAAAGAGAATTTTATGAGGGGGTTCCCTTGCGCCTATTGTTATCGGATTAATCGGTAAATGCGGACATAAATAGATCTCCCTAGATCCACTTAGAACTAGAACAAAACAGAACAAAATATAATACTTTCCCTAAGTTTTGACTATTGAGTTTACTAGTTAACAAGAGATAGACAACATATCGTTTAAATGTCGCTTCCTCTTGCCATTGCCATCCTAGCTCTGTTCCAATGCTCCAATGAAATTGAACCTGCAGGGGAATACAAGCCAACCAAAGTGAAAGCAATACAATATACTCAACAAGAACCTATGTATGTGATCAAGGAATCATACAATAAAACAAGACTAGTTTTATGGGAAAGAAACATATTGTTGTATCATATTAAAATGAAAGTGGATATTACAACCAAATCCTTGATGTCACAAGGTCCCCTTTCGATGGCCCTTTGCTCCAACACACACACCTTTGCTCCAACCTTGAATGAAGAAGATCCACAATAAATTTATGAACTGAAATGAATCTCTCAAGCATGAGTTGAAATAGAATTCTCCATCCAATTATTAGCCTATTCAACCTTAGCCTTTTCCATGAGAGATTCTTCTTTATATAGGGTGAAAGAGATATGGTTGAGGAGATTAGGATGATCCCACCAAATCAGAGAAGCGAGTAAGATCCAAACCGTCCGGAGGCCACCTCATCTTCTAGAAGATCCCCTTCTAGAACATTCGTGAAACTTTACCTTTTCTTAGCTTTTGGCATCATCACACCCTAGGTATAGTGCATCCTGCGGAGACATCGCAGTCCAGCTCTAGATCAAGGGGTAACGATAAGGAATCTTCGCATCCCATGCAGTTTGTAGGGTGCGACGACCTTCCTTAATAATGTTTTTAAGAAGAGAAAGCCAGTCACTTTCCTCATGGAGAAAGACACTTTTTATATTTTTATGGGAACATGAGCACATGTTGTCAATGGATCACTGGGGTGACCAAAATAATGTGTAACACCTACAATGATTGTGGCTTCTACCATCGATGCCTCGAACACCACCATAAAAAAGCGCAACTTTATGGATAAAATAATTGTCCACGTGAAGGTTCAGACAACATATTCTTGTGCAAGACAAAAAAACCTCTTACAGAACTCTCCCCAGTTGTCTGTAGACGACATTTGAAACTGTCAGTTTTTACGGAAATCACGTCTACGACATAAACCTTTCTTCTGGGCTACGACAACCTTAGAGACATGCGACCAACCTATTCTTTACTACAAGAAATTAAGGAAGGTTTGACCTCCTTTTCTTTATGCCAACAACAAGGTCTCCTTCCAAGACTTCCTCCCCTTATGAATTTTCACATGATCATCTTCAAGACTGCTCCGATACCATGTTGATTTTATGGTAAGATGATGCATTTTAACTTTCTTACTTATTTATCATAAACTGAACCATAACTACTGCAACAAACCAATATTAGATGAATAATAGCCATGCACAAGAACACAAGAAGTATCCTAGGAAACCCTTCTCAACAAGGGAAGAAAACCCATCTAATCCTTTGTTATATTCTCAAGAAAAAGACCTCCCACACCATCATCAAACCTAGCACACAAGAGTGTGTTGTAATTCTCATAATTTCAGACCACAACTTCTGAAATCATGAGATGACACAAATATAAGTGTGTTTCTTCAATGGGGATTCACATTTATTTATATAAGACTTGTCACATAAAATGATGTGTCTATTGGCACAATAGGGTCAACCTCAATAAATCAAAATATAATTAATAATTACCATATTAATTATCTTTTACATTAAGGTGGGGCTTACCTGTACCCTTTACATTACAATTAGGGTTATAGGTAGGTATGACTCTTGAACAATATAGCAAGGGATCTCATACACCAACTAGTGCTCATCCACTAGGGGCACATCCATAGGGATGTCCATATCTCTATCTCACTGCATCTCACAAGAGAACCACACTCACTAGTGCTCAACCACTAAGATCACATTCACCTATGCTCTTCCACAGGCACGTCGAACTCAGTAGATATTCTTTCCCACTGCATTACACATGAGATTCATCTGGAGTTCATCATCTCAAATCTCTACGCAGAGGAGGCTAATACATCGTTTTCATCTCTGTCTCATAAAGTTGCACCCAGTCCATGGGAATTCAAATGTTCACCTTGTGCTCAGCCACAGGCACATCTAACTCAACATATCTCCTTTATCACTACGTTACATAAGAGAATCGTTTGGAGTTCTTCTCAACTCTCTGTAAGGAGGAGGCCATCACTATGTTCCAGCTCTATCTCAAATAGGAACCACACACCCAACGTATGGGTTCTCTCTCAAGTCGACTCAATCAGTCTGTGTCCTGGAGGATGTCTCACGTGGTTGTAATCATCAAGAGTCTGGTGGTATGCTTGTTGATTCTCGACAACTACATATATCAACGGTGCATTTTTGGCTACATCATAAATAATGGTAGCTTCCTAGACATTGTAAATCCTTCTATTATGGTTCTTCCAACAAGGACAATATCTTAATAGGTGTTCTTGTCCACACCCCCATCATTTTAGTGTTCCTTTATTATGCTCTTCTATATTTTCCTCTGTGGGTTCTGTTGACCTATTCTAATTTTGAGTGGGATAATTTTTCCAATGCATGTTTTTAGTTGGATAATTGGATTGGGCACTTTTTCCCATATTCTTATATTGCGGTGACTTAAATCCTTTCTTTTTAAATCCATCCTTATCCTTCCTTTCCCAGGCCTTGTGAGACTCTTTCCTATGATTTTATTTCTGATATAAATACTTAGCTTTTCAAATGTTTTCGTCAAGTGTCTTGGGTTCACCGAATTTAATTCTGTCTTTAAAGGACTGTGGAAATCCATTGAGAAAGAGTTTTATATTTACCTTCTCATATTTTATGTATGGAACGTACCTCAACATTTCTATTAAACTTTTGACATAATCATCCATTGTGAGTTCCCCCAACTTGAGTTCATGGAACTCTCTCATCTTTCCATCATAGTGTCTCTTTGACAGATACTTCTTCATGAAAAAATTATTAAATTGCTTCCATCTCAGCTTCCTTTCATTGATCCCTTTGACATTCTTACGGTCTTCCCACTAGATGGAAGCCCCCCCATTTAATTTAAAAATGGCCACTCTTACCTTCATGTTCCATGATAAATTGTGCACTTGGAAATATTTATTCAATCCTAGCAACCATGCCTCTCCTTCCTCACCCTTATTGATTTCTACATCAAATGTGGGTGGTTTTCCTTCTTGAATTCCTCATATTTGGAAATACTAGAGCATGTCTTCCTTATTTTCTTATGGATACCTGAACCACTCTAATTATTGGATAGTCTTTCAGAGGTGGTGGTCCTCTCACTGGAGGAATATCTTGAAAATTCCTTACCATATGTGTCCCTCTTGGAATTCTCATGCCTTTTCCTTGAAAACTTTTCCCTTGTGTTGTTGAACATTTGCCCATGATTTTGGATTTCTGATGGGATTTGTAGCTTCCTAAAGTGATATTGTCTTGCATTGCTTGCAGTTATGCCTTGCTGCAAATGCTTTTGTATTTCAGACAAGTTTTGTAGCAATACCACATTCAACTATGTTTGTTTCTCTTGTGCTCTAATGAGCTTCTCATTATTATGCTTATATCTCCTAATCCCATACATCCCCGAGTGTTGTAAGCTCACTCTGATACCAACCATAACATACCCAACCCCTTTGTCTTCAGTTGGGATGGTAGGGTATACATGATTATCATGTTTTGTTTTCACTACGTTACCTCTCTTACATACAATTTTGTTTTCTAAAAAATATGCATTTATAGAACATTTCGGTTCCTCGGGGGTTTTCTATAGTCTGCCAACATACTCCACTCTAAACCCTAGACATAAATATTTGATCTCTCAAAGGTATCTTGCAGTTTTTGCAAAGTTACATCACCATAACCATGTGGCACCCATGTGGGCCTTGTTTTGTGTGAGCTAGTTATTGAGGCTTCTCCTTTCAAAAGGCCAAAGGATTGTTCTCTCGAAGCTTCGAAGAGAGATTGGGAGAGTTATAATGGGAAAATAGTCCTAAGTGTCAATGGGCACATAAATTCTATCACAGACGAAGAAATTGGGGAAGCATCTATGGAAAAATTAGCCAAAGTGTTGATGAGAACAATTTCAAAATAGTTGATGAACAAATATAGAAAAGTGTCGACGAAACGATGGATTGGTCAAAGTGTTGATGGAAAAATTTAGAAAAGTGTTGATGAGTCAATGGGAGAATCAATCAAAATCATTGACGAGAGGCAACACAAATTTCCGATGAATAGATTCAAGGGAATTCTGATGGGAGAATCAACCTAGTTCATCGATGAGATGCAAATGCAAAACATCGATGATAAAGAAATTTTAGGGTGTCGATCTCAAATTTGGTTGTTTGATAGTTGGTGAAGGGCATACTTCATGTCATCGATGGAAAGTGAGGCTATGGCATCAAATTGAAGGTGAATAAATGTGCCAACCCACATAAAATCAGATGTCAAGGGGGAAAAGGCCATGTGAGCACCCATCCACAAGATAGTGGACTTTGCCTATGGTGCCTTCTCTACCAACTACTAATAGATGTGGATTTTGAAAATCACCAATGAAAATCCTTTACAATATGTCGAGGTTAATGTAAGGATGGGCACAGATCCAAGTTCAAATTTTGGGTGCCTAAGGTTTTTCTCTTGACAACTTGGTCACAGATGGGGAAAACTTTCCTTCATCGATGGGAAGGGAAATTGTGATAGTGACTTGGAGAGAACCTTAGAACTCAACTAAGATTGAATTTGTTGTTTTGATGTTGAGTAAATATTTAGAATGTCGTCCCCAGGTCAAATTGGAGCACCAATGAGGCATCTACTCATTTGATGTAGTTTTAGAGAATCAATTTGGTGTTACTAAAACAAGAGGTAGAACATCAATCAGTCCTAGAAATACTCAGAAGGATTTAGATATTGGTGGGCTAGAATTCCTAGACAATTTCCACAGAAAGGTATTCAATGATTTCAAAGGTTTCCTATGACCAAGATGTCCCCAAGTATACACGTAGGATTTCATACTCCCTGGAACATTAAGCTACAACACTATGACTTCTTCATTACGACATTTTCACAACCAATTACTCCACCTTCCCAATGGATCATACATCCCCATGATTACAATTATAAAATCATAAAAAATGGAAGTAACATTAGGTTGGAAGGATTATGTGCCAAAACACTTGAAGCAAGTGCCACCGTCTCTTTACCCAATTTACGAGAGCCACACATAATATGCTCCAATATGTAATCAATTTTGTATGTATAAAAAAGAAAACACCAAAACTACCTAGTTTATTCCCTTTAAACCAAAAGAAAGGGAAAATATCCTACACATTCTTCAATCCCAGAATTTAGGCCATGCAATTTTCAAGGTTCTAACTCTAAAATTTAGGTGGGATATAACATAAATCCAAGAGAAAATAACCAAAGAATAAATTACTATACATGCAAGAAACACGGAGCATACATACATTCCATTCCTCATATATTTATACACATAAACCAGACAATTTCATAACTTATGCAAGCATACAATTTTTAAGAGCACAATGAGAGACTTATTTGTTTATAAGTTGTTGACTAGGAAAAATGACTGAGGGTGAGTGATTTTCCACCCAACAATAGGATTTGTTGCACTAATATCCTTCTACAACAAGACACCCCCTATATAGGCCATGATACCTCTAGGGAAACTCAGTATCTCAAGGAATTTAATGAGGGTAAAGGCCACTCTCCTTCATAGGAACTCAAATGGTTGAAATCTCTTTTTACCCACCAAGCCCAGGATCTCCATGAATTTCACAGATGCCTTTCCATCTAGTTACATTTGCACAAGGTATTCCCTTCACTTCCTATGAAATCCATCAGTGCCCTCCCCTCTCAATGTCTGTTTTCTTTCTCGATCAATATCAAAATTTGTATCCCTCTTTTCCCACGTTGGGTTCAAGTTTCTCTACTCAATTTCGGCAGTCCCATTCAAGCTTTAGCAAGACTAATTGCTTAGTAATTGACCGAAATCATGTTTGGCATCCTTTGGAATGATCTCTGGCAGAAAAATAAGGTCATACTTGCATATGAAATTTCACCAGTGAGTCTACTTTTGATTTTTATCTTGTCTACTCATGGATACTTCCACAACTCTTGAAAAACTATCTCCCAACAACCCCCGTGTGTTCTCTCTTTCTTGTGGCAGAGGAATTCATGGGTCAATCATGGAAAATGAGGTGGGTACTTGCTGTACCATTAGATAAATTTTTCATGTGTCCCAACCATATCTCCATAACTCCATCATTTTGGGTGGTTGGTTACTCAACTACCAAATTGTTACAGGTATGAACTAACTGAGAGGGGGGGGGGTGAATCAGTTAGTGTAGATTATTAACCATTTACTCTCATTTTTTAACTTTGAATCATTAATCTTAGTGGAAGTGAGTCTTTACTGTGAAATCCAGAGTTATAAACATAAAGCAGATAGTATAACGAACACCAATCACACACATCATTCATTCACAAGTACGAGACACAGATTTTTCAAGAGGAAACCCAACCAGGGAAAAAACCTCGTCTTCTTAAGATGTTCAGCAAGCTTCAACTTCGTTACATCTCATCTTTTATGAGCACCAACTCATA
>ML779103.1:856793-869812 GCA_009831015.1 Picea engelmannii | reverse complement strand
CCCCCCCCCCCTCATTAACTAATTTTTGGAAAATGGAAAGAGAGGGAAAATAATTTCAAATTTAATTTTGGAAATTTTTGAAATATGGCTCTTCGACGAAGGTTAACTACTTGGTAGGAAAGGTAATCCCCCAACCCCCTCACCATATTCCACTCGTGGTATCATGGCTAGTACCATTTCTCCACCCTTCAGTCAGTCGTTCAATGAATTTTCATTAGTTAAATGAAATACATTTACATTTTTTTAATTGTCCATTATAGTCTTAAAATTGACAAATATATTTAAGACAAAACTAAGACATAGTTATAATTATAGATTAGGGAAAAATGAGGTGTTACACCCTTGACCTTGAGGAAACTATGTCCTTCACCCAATTATGCATTTAATCCTGGATTTGTTGCTTGGAAATGTATCCTATTTTTTGTTTGATTGTGTCAACCAGTCCCTTCATTTTCTTCTGACATGTTGGGGTTTGGTTTCCTTATAGCTCTATTGGGCCTTGAGATATTCCTTCTTCGCCTCAATGCCTTTGAAGCCAACCTTTTTCTTGCTAGCATTGGACTCCCGAGACTTCCATTTTCTTTTTCTTTCCTATTGGTTGTCTTCATCCCACTGAGATTTTTGCATGTCCCCCATTAAAGTGTCACCCACCCAAAGTTGCAAAGCCAAGGAGTGGATTTTTCACAAACCTAGGAAATCCTAACCTTTTCTTTTGTAGACTAAATCAAGTAGCCACCTCCAAATCACCCAAAGATAGCGAAATTGACGAGCCAAGGATACATCCAAGTGAATATGGGCACAATTAATAAAATTTATAGCATACTTAACCTTGTTTGCTAAGGGATTACACCTCAGGAGAAAGGGTACTTTGTGTCCTTTATATGCCCAAAAAAGACTGTTGTTTTCAAGCATAGCTATAAGGAAAGATAAACAACATGCATCCCTGAACACAACCCACACATATATTACAAGAATATATTAGTGCAAAATTAATAAGCAAAGGTGCCTTACCATTTTGTCTGTTGACATAGTTAGCATCATCATTATAGGACAAAATACCCTCATCTGCAAACATCCAATTCATTCACCTGTTGTTATGATAGCCAATTCTACCACAGTTAATGATTTCCTGCATTATCATTTATGTTGGAGGTATCTTCCCATGCGAAGATTTTATGACAAAAGTAATACTGATATAATCCTCTATTGAAAACATGCTTAAAACCAAACAGAACCTCCTTCTACACTAATAACCCATCCCCCTCCCATGCTTTGGTTTGAAGTCACCACACTCACTCATCTCTCACAGTGGAATTTTCTCAATGTGAGACACCTTAGCAGGTATCCACCCACCACATGGCAAGGGCATCTCTTTCCTTCCCTGCCACCCATTCTGGGGGATTATTTTCCAACTCATTGTATCTTGCATAATAAACATATAACTAGCCTAGACTCAAGAGATTCCACGGGGTGTCCATCTCATCAACCAAAAATTCAACTCTCACATTTTCTAATCTATCCACAAGCTTGTTCGCTTTGCGACAAACATGTGAAGGAGTGATGCTAAAAAACTGTTGAAGCAATGATATGACATGCACAAACTAAGAGAAGAGTTTCCAATTGGTGGATATATTTTCTGAATTCATGCCACAAATAATTCTAGAGAGGATTTGAATAATAATCGTTGAGTCGCTTTGAATGGTTAGGCTTATGAAATTTGCGTGGATGGGGACCAAGAGGCCCTTGATCAACCCATCCATCTTTGCAACGTTATTGGAATGTCACCCTAAATTAGCCACATAAACAATGAGAATTTCTTGTTATCATTTCTAAAGACTTCCCGTTCTCCAGTCAGACCTGAGATCCATTTGGCTACCCCATAAAATTTTAGTTCGATGCTTCCCACCAGTGGTTTCATCTAGATGTTAGGAGAAGGTATAGTTTTTTTAAAGACCATTTCTCCCTTTTTGGCTCTAGTTTAAATTACCATCCTTGAAAGATACTTAGTTCTTGAATTTGAATTGTTCTTACCTCTGATGGCCATGCCAAGGGTCCAATGGATTCTATGATTGAGTTTTGTATGATGCACCATATGTCTTCTTCTCTTTGATCTTGTTTCCTGAAAATTTGATGGTTTCTCTCTTTCCAAATGGCCTAGAGAAGGTGACCTAGAAAAATTCTCCATGCTTGGTTTAGGATGGGGTTATAGAAAGGAGTATGCCTCCAGTTTTCAATGGTATGATGTAGGTTGTCTCTATTTCTATCGGATTGTCTAAAGATGATTTCTCCTCTATCCCAAAGTTTGTTGGACTCCATGTAGTTGTTAAATATATTTTCATTTGTTTCCTGGTTCCTACCACACATATAGCAAACTAAGGGACCTTCAAATCCCCTTGCAACTATTTTTTCTCATGTGAGATTTTTTTGTTTTGCCAAAATCCACAGGAAGGTCGAAATTTTAGGCCAAAACTCTACATTCCACACTTTTTTCCAATTTTTTGCATCCACTAGAGTATTTTAATTGGCTTCTAATTCACATGCCTATTTTACCATGAATTTTCCATGGCCCTGAGACTGCCATCGTAGAATGTCCATGCCTTCAACAATCTTGATTTTTTTTTCTTTGAGATAAGACTCCATTTTTATTGATTCCTCGCGGGATAGTTGTTGTTGGCAGTTTGTGCCAAAGATCCATGTTCTACATACTACTTTCATTGGGTTAATAGTTCTTCTCCAAAACAGATTTACATTGTGATGTTTCATCTCCCGAAGTTTATTTTGGATTTGTCAAATGTGGGGGATAGTAGTGATCTTGGGCTCTTGTTTCCATGCATCTTCCCAAAATAATGCATGTTTGTTGGCACAGGGGCAGACCCAGGGTTCAGCTCCAAGACCGCACCAGCAAGCCCTAGCTACTGGCCCTTTCGGCAGCACCTGCAAAGCAGATGCAGTCTCACCCGAAGCAACTATGAGGGGGTTGCATGACATAGATGTCTACAAGCAGGGGAATATCAAGTGGTTCTTAGTAGAACAACAACATAACATGCATTTACCATTCAACTAGCTAGATCTATCCTTCACAACTATAGAACTGATCTAATACAATAATGTATATAAAAATATAACAACATCAGAGCTCAAAGCATCAATCACACACACAACAACATATGTATGTGGTTCACCCTCTCTCTAGGGCTACATCCATAGAACTGTGCTTATGATATATTAAGATAAAGCTTACAGTTCTGATCTGCTCTCTTGGCCAGCAAATCCTCTCTCTTCATCTCTCTTTCTCTCTCTCCCTTCCTGCGTACCCAGTTGAAGGACTTGATCTTCACACCCAGCTGAAGATCTCACAATACCAGAAGGCTCTCTCTCTCAACACTTCTCTCACCCTTAATACAATATTCTCCCGATGAACAATAATCGACAATAAGGCTCAACCATAGTACTGACCCGACCTAGGTCCTCTCGACCTCTATTTATACATTACAATCCCTCACCGACAGCCTTAGGTCAAACCCTAGGTGTCAAAACCCTAATTACCAAAACCCTAGGTGTCTACAACCCTAGGTCAACTTGACCCATCCTTTTCGGGCTTCGCCAACCTGTCTTTCCTTCTCCATCTCACGGTGCTCCAAGGCATCTAATGCTGTATTTTTTCGACTTCCCAAGTCATCCTCAGTCCATCCTCCTTGCTGATCTGTCATCCTTGATCTCCTTATCCAATGGATTGCTTTTCCGCACTTCGCTCCATATTCTCTATTCTTTTGCTCACTTAGACCCAGTGATAGCCACTGTGTCTCCCGTGTAGCTCAATTTTTACCTTTTCTTCCTCGTTCTTCACTTCCTTCCATAACCCAGGGCCAACAGGCCCCCAACACTCACTTGTGACTCGTCCCAAGGCACTTGAGATCTGATCCTCTTTTTTCTTCAACTTTCAACTGCACAGTGTAGCCCTTGCTTTCTTCTTTATGCCTCCTTTCCATCCTTGTGCAGATTGTCTTTTATGTGTCTGGTACCCAGTTTCAACTGCACCTGGTACCTGGACCCTTGTCTTCTTGATTCTACTGAGAGATGCGTGGCAGCTAGTTGTCATAGTAAAACTTCAGCCGACTCCCATTCACTAATCCTTCCTTCCAGTCTCCTTTCAATGTCTTCAGCTGCACAGATCCACCTTCTGTAACATAGACAATCTCATATGGTCTGAGCCAATGCATTCTGAACTTCCCAGGGTGTTTTATAAACTTATTTTTATATAGCAGGACTAAATCACCTTGCCTGAATATATTCTTCTTAATGTGTCTGTCATGATAGGCCTTTTCTCGTTCCTTCTGAATTTACTAATGGAAGCCTTCATTGAATTTGTCTTCTTCTAGTTTGGCCAACTGTGATAGCCTCTCATGAATAGTGCCAGTATCATCCATGTCTGTAAATGCAACAATTCTTAATCTTGGTACCAAGTACTCCATTGGGACAACAACTTCAAGACCATAAACCAACTTGAAAGGAGTCTGCATTGTTAATTTCTTGCAAGTGGTTCTATAAGACCAAAGCACTGTTGGTACTCTTAAATCCTAGTCATCCCTGTTCACACTAAAAATCTTTGTCAATACTGTCTCCAAGATCTTGTTGAATGCTTAAACCGTTCGATTTTCTTGTGGATGATAAGGTGTACTCTTCTAATGGTGGACTGCAAATTCTTCAGTCAGGGCTTCAATTGTCTTATTAATGAAGTGTGTACCTTGATCACTCATAAGGACCTGAGGGCATCCAAACTTGGTTATTATGTCATCGAATATAAAACGTGTAGCTGTAGCTGCACTACAACCCTTGACTGCTCTTGCTTCGGCCCATCTAGTCAGGTATTCTATTGCAATGATAATATACCTTGCTCCTGTGCGCTTCCCTGGTGGGTTTATAGGTCCCACGAAGTCAATGGCCCATTTTTCAAATGATTGTAAGGTCATCTATGGTGCTAATGGCATCTCATCTCTTCGGGATGGTTTTCCAACTCACTGGCATACATCGCATGCTCTGGCATATTCTTTAGCATCTCTGTGTAACGTAGGCCACCAAAGGCCAGCTCGCAGAACCTTCTGCGTAGTAGCTTTTTCTGCATAATGTCCTGCAATGCCTTCATGAGATTCATCAAGGATCATAGGGCATTCTACCTCCATCACACATCTTCTTAGGATCTCATCAGGTCCCATTTTATATAGCTGACCAACTATCAGTGAAAAATCCGCAGCGTGCACCACTAGCTATTTCTTCTGCGGAATTGTGTGTTCAGCTGGAGCTATTCCTGTTGAAAGAAATTGGACTATGTCTGTGAAGTGGTCATCAATATTTCTAATGGTGAGCAGTTGTGCATCTGGTAGTGTATCCTCCAGACTGGTAGGTTCTTCGCCATGCTCCAACCTTGACAGGTGGTCTGGACCCTTATTCATTCTTCATGGCTTAACTATGATCTCAAAATCATAGTCTTGAAATAGGAGAAGCCATCTGCATATTCTCCCCCCCCAACACTGGCTTGTTGACTAGGTATTTTAGCGCAGAGTGATCAGTAAACATTTTAAAGTGTCCTCCCAACAAGTAGTGGCGGAATTTCTGCAATGCATACACCATGGCTAGTCCCTCTCTCTCTGTAGTAGTGTAATTGATTTCAGCGGTGGAGAGATTTCTGCTGGCAAATGCTAATGGATGATCAATGTCCCCTTCTCCGGGTTGTGCCAGTACTGCTCCTAATGCAATAGAATATGCATCAACATGCACATGAAATTCCTTGCTCCAGTTGGGAAACACTAAAATAGGCGCATTGACCATCTTTTGTTTCAGTGTGTTGAAGCTCTGCTGGCATTCGTCTGTCCAACCAAACTGACAGTCTTTCTTTAATAACTTCTCCATTGGCGCAGTAATATGAGAATATCCTTTGATAAATTTCCTATAATATCCAGTATGTCCTAGTGTAGTGCGTAGTTGTTTGACTGATGTAGGTGGTGGTAAATCAACTGTAATTTTAATTTTGGACGGATCCATCAACAATCCTTGCTTGCATACAATATGACCTAATAGTACTCCAAATGGTGAGAAGAAGATGCAC
This sequence comes from Picea engelmannii, assembly GCA_009831015.1. Lineage (NCBI taxonomy): Eukaryota > Viridiplantae > Streptophyta > Pinopsida > Pinales > Pinaceae > Picea > Picea engelmannii. The sequence goes on along the minus strand of ML779103.1, from coordinate 863,709 downwards.
TTCTTCAAATTCAAAGCAATTTGACATTGCCTGCATTTATCCAGCATTATCCTTAGACATTCAATATGATTTTTCAACAAACTAAAAACAGTCCAGTCATCAAAGTATGCTTCTAAAAATTTATGTAAAAATTCTTTGAATGCTTCCACCACCACCCTGGAAAAGATGGCTGGGGAATTCTTCAGTCCAAATGGCATTACTGTATATTGGTAGGATCCCCACTATGTGGAAAACGTGGTCTTATGATGGTCCTCCTTGGTGATGTGGATCTGATGGTATCCTGAAAACCCATCTGTAAAAGAATATACTTCTTGGCCCCCCACGTTATCCAGCACTTCGTCTGTGAAAGGTGTAGGGAAATGATCATGTAGACAAGAATCATTCAGCTTCCTGAGATCTACGCAAATCTTGATCTCACCTATCTTCTTATCTTTCACTACCATGGGGCTAATCCACTCTGACTCTTCGACAGGTTCAATAATCCCTGCTTCCAGCATTTTGTCGAGCTCAATCTTCACTTTTTCCTTATATTTCGGGTTCAACCTGTAGGGTCTTTGCTTGAATGGCTTTGCGTCTGGTTTCAAAGGTATTCTCATTTCTCCCATAGGTCCTTTAATTCCCTTCATATTAGTGAACTTGGTCAGGAACAAGTCCTGATACTCATGCAATAATTATGTGATTTTGTCAATGTTAGCAGCGTCCCAGTAATCTCTGACATTGGCAAGATTTGGTGTTTCTTCTGTCTCGATATTGGCTTTCTTTATCTTTATCGGTTGTCCAATGAATGGAAATTCAATTCCTAGTCCTTCCACATCTCTCTGACCTTCTGTTTCTGCGATATTCACCTTCCTTGGGTCATCATCTTCGTCGGCATTAATGTTGTAGTAGGTCTGCAGTTTCTGGAGGGGCACAATCCATCATCCTCTTATTGCTCCAAAAGGAGGCCAGATGCCTCCTTGAATACTTTCTATCTCACCATATGTAGTGCTTGATCTACAGAAGGAAATTCACTATCAAACAAAAAGGTGGTTATAAAATTATGGGTCATACCTTCCCATTCTGAAGTGACAAGGCATAACTCTGCTTGAAGGCACCAGTTAATTGGGGTGGTATCCAGCGTATTGACGAATCTGTGTACCCATTTTTCTCTAGCAATGTCACTCCAGGCTTCTTCACAACTTCGTACATAGTCCTTTGGGCAGCTTCGACCTATGTACCATGCTTCATAGCTTCCTTCTTGTGCTAAGAACTACGCTGTCATCAAAGTTTGACATTGTGTCCAGTCTGTAATTTTTCTTTTATGTGTCTCCCACCATCTCGTTGGTGTGGCTTTCATGGCCTCATCCATTGCCAACAGTCTCTGTTGTGTTGGTACACTTGTCTCAAATTCTAATAAGATGTTCTCTAAGGGGTCTAGCCCATCAAATGTGGGTAGATTACTCATTATTGTGCGAATCCAGCGAACTTCTCTGGTTAGCCTAGCACATCTTCTTGTAGATACTTTTCACATCTAGTTCTGCCAGTTTTCCAGTGCTTCTTCTGAGTCGGATGAACATGCGATGTCACTTCGCCAGCTCAGATTTGCGTCAGCTGTAGGGTTGATATAATCCTGTTGTTTGACTGTTAATTTGTAGATGTTTTCCAGTTCAAATGCATGTTCCTCTTCTCTGATAGGTTCTGTGTATCGTGGACCTTCATCTAGATCTAAAGGCGCAACGACCCTAAGGCCAACTTTCTCAAATTTCATGCGTCATATCTTTAAATCAATAACAATGGAATTGTCGAAGGCCTAATCGATTCCTAATAATGCAGGGTAAGGGCAGCTGTCATCAACAATTTCAATTACCTCAAAATCTACAAAGGTTCTTACTCCATCAATGTCCACTGGGACATGCTCCAATCATCCAAATGGGCTAACAGCTTGCTGATTAACCATGCGAAGCCTAATAGGGGAATATATCATCTTGGTTTTTCCCATCAATGCCCAAGTCTGCTTCGTCATGAAATCGACTTCTGACCCTAAGTCGAGGACCACATAGTCTATCTCATACTCTCCTATTTGAGCATCGAAATGTAATTCTTTATTTGTCCTTCTCCTTTTTCCAATTTGTTGCACTGATCTATTCAGTAAGGGGTCTATTTTTCCTAGTTCATACTGCTTGATTAAATCCTGTAATTCTTGTATAGCGCCTTTATCTTGAATCAACTTAACACAAGTGTGCAAGAATTCCATGAGTTTTCTTACCTCTTTCCCTTCTGTTGGTGATGTAGACGGATCAAACACCTGAGGCATGCTATATTCTTTGATTTCTGGTTGTCTCTTTGATGAAGATCCTTGATTTCCTTTGAAATACATTCTTGCCTCCTCGAATGTCTGTCTTTATTTCTTAGCATCGAATGTTGGGGTCTTTTCTGTAGCTTTCCTGACTCCGTGGCCATTTTTCAGTCTTTCCTTGGGCTTCTCTGTCTTCGCCTGTAGTAGCACCTCCTCGAGTAATAACAATGAATCTAGGGTTTGCTCCATGATGTTCAGCATATATCAGTTGTACTTGTGGGTTCTGCTGGGGTCCTCATCTTTCCTGAAGTTTAGCCAGCAGCACAGGGCATTCTTCTATGACATGCTTGAAGGAGTTACAGTAACTACAGGTTGTGCAGGGATTCTGACAATCCCTTGCTAAATGTCCTGGCTGTGTGTAGTTGTAACAAATTATTTTTCCTCGGCCTCGACCCATACCTCCTCCTCATCCTTTGTAGCTACCATAAGGAGTGAAATTTCCTCTCCTTGGAGAGTTGTACTACAGAGTGTTTCCCTCTTGTTGTACTTCGCCTTGAATCTTGTATATGTCTCTCAACCTTTCATGCATGAGATCATAAGCTCTACAATCCTGATCATCATGCCCCACTGATTTGCAGAATGTACAATACAATTTTGTGGGTGTCTGGACATACTTTTGCATGTAGTAGCACTCACCTGGGCGATGTCTATTTCTGCATACATCACACCAGGGTAGGTTAACTTGCTTTAAGGGGCTCGATGCCCCTGATGCCAAGTACTCATGAATAAAGGGACAGTGTTCCTTATCATGGCCTTCAGATATGCATCTTACACACCAGATATCTTCCCTTTTGTCTTTTCCCTTATCTTTCTTCATATCCTCGATCTGTAAAGACAAACTAGTTAGCTAGCTCATGATTTAGCTAATGCCTGAGCTATATTCTCCCATCGGTGTTGATTCTAGCTTCATGGTAATCTCCAAAGCTTCTGCCTGAGATGCAATCTTCTGCTACATCAAAGGGATTCTTATGTGTGGTAACAGCGCAGCGATGAACCACTCTTTGTTCTGTTCGTCGAGGATCTGGAAAGTTAATCGGCCTGTTAGGGTCTTGAATCTTTGGTCGAACTCCCAAATAGGTTCTTATACCTTTTTTTAAATCTCTTTTAGTTTTGTAATACATTGTGACTCTGACTTAGGTTTCTTAAACTCTGTAATCAGCACATTCTTGATATCATTCAGGGGCTTAGGCTGTGCCAGTCCTTGAACAAGTTTCATGTACCAGCTCAGTGCACGGTCCCTTAGTGTAGTGATGAACTGGGTTCTCTTGATGGCTTCATCAGTGATACTTTTAATATTCCATATGGCCTCACACATAAACCAATGCTAATCTGGATCTTTAGATCCATCTCCTCTAAAGATAGGGAGTCTCATTTCATCTGCCATAAAGCTGACTAGGGTTCCTGTCTGAGTAGATGTTGGGCTACTGGTAACAGTACTCTGAATACTCTGGTGGTTCTGACTATTCTGACTGCTAATTATTGTTGGGATAATAGGAGGATTAACGTTACTTACTTCAATAGTTTGTGCAGTTCCTAAGGTTTCTGGCTCACTTTGGCATAGTTCTTTAGCTTCCCCTTCTTTTGTTCTGGTGGGCTCTGGATTCTCTTCATCGGTTAGATCTACCTCTTCTCCACTATAGAAACCTTCTTCTCCGTAGTTTTGCTTAAACAAATTCTCAAGGTGAACTCCTTGGAATACTCTCCCACTATGCGTATGTCCTGCTTCTGTGTCGCTGTCGCTGTCTGAGATCTTGAACATTATCCTTTTCAGGTCCGATCAATCTACTGTATCTTCAAGATGTTGTTTTCATGCAAGAGCATCTTGATTCTTAGCTTCAGGAAGTGCAAAAATTTTCCTCTGGGTCCCTTGAAAAAGTATCTCTTGGCTTGACTATATGATTCTATTCTATCAACAACAAACTCAGTGATATATCCTCTGATGGTACTATCAAACTAGTGATCTACTGCTCTGGATACAACATCGTCGACTCTCTTAACCTTCTAGATCAATGCTGGTGTCCAAACCACAGGGGGTCTAGATTTGATTTCAAACTGTGTGTTAGCTAACCTAGCCAACCACTCATGTAGCTCCTAATGGATTCCTCCAAAAAATATCTCGTGAATGTCGGTGAAGATGTATCTTTGTAGCCAATCTTCAATGCTTATTTTAGGGTTCTTATTCTGGGCTTCAACGAAGTCCTTCTCTTGATCCTCTACCCACTTCTGAATCTTTGTCTTCAAAGGGAACCACCTTGACATTCCCTTAAAAAGATTTAGGTCTCAGCAACGGAACCATTTGTTGGCACAGGGGCAGACCCGGGGTTTAGCTCCAAGAGCGCACCAACAAGCCCTAGCTACTGGCCCTTTTGGCAGCACTTGCGAAGTAGATGCAGTCTCACCTGAAGCAGCTATGAGGGGGTTGCAGGACAGAGATGTCTACAACCAGGGGAATATCAAGTGGTTCTTAGTAGAACAACAACATAACATGCATTTACCATTCAACTAGCTAGATCTATCCTTCACAACTATAGATCTGATCTAATACAATAATGCAGATAACAATATAACAAAATCATAGCTCAAAGCATCAATCACACACACAAAAATAGATGTACGTGGTTCACCCTCTCTCTAGGGATACGTCCAAAGAACTGTGATTATGATATATTAAGATAAATCTTACAGTTCTGATCTGCACTCTTGGCCAACAAATCGTCTCTCTCCGTCTCTCTTTCTCTCTCTCCCTTCCTGCACACCCAGCTACAGGACTTGATCTTCACACCCAGCTGAAGATCTCACAATACCAGAAGGATTTCTCTCTCAACACTTCTCTCACCCTTAATACAATATTCCCCCAATGAACAATAATCGACAATAAGGCTCAACCATAGTACCGACCCGACCTAGGTCCTCTCGACCTCTATTTATACATTACAATCCCTCACCGACAGCCTTAGGTCGAACCCTAGGTGTCAAAAACCTAATTACCCAAACCCTAGGTGTCTACAACCCTAGGTCAACTTGACCCATCCTTTCCGGGCTTCACCAGAATGTCTTTCCTTCTCCATCTCGCGGTGCTCCAAGGCATCTAATACTGACTTTTTTCCACTTCCTGAGTCATCCTCGGTCCATCCTCCTTGCTGATCTGTCATCCTCGGTCTCCTTATCAAACAACTTGCTTTTCTGCACTTTGCTCCATCTTCTCTGTTCTTTTTCTCACTTCGACCCAGTGACAGCCACTGTGTCTCCCGCACAGCTCTCTTTTTACCTTTTCTTCCTCATTCTTTGCTTCCTTCCATAACCCAGGGCCAACATTTCTCCTGACCTAATTTCCCAAAAGGAGTGTTGTTGGACCATCACTCTATTAGACCATGCATTATTGCATATGAATGATCCCCTGCCCGCTTCACTTAGTTTGATGATTTATTCTTTGGGGGGTTTGAGGAGAATATTTGGCTTGCCATATTTTACTGCACAACTCTTCTTGGTTCTTGTTCTAGTGCCAACAAATTTTGGCAAAGAGGGATTTGTCCATTATGAAAGGTTATTTGATTCCTAGACCTCCAACATACTTGGGTAGACAAATTAAATCCCAAGAAACTGTTGAGGCCTCAACAACTCCCCTTAATGTTTACAAAACAAAGGGGTCCCCATTGAATTTTGGAATATATTTCCTTCGTTTTCATTTTATTTTTTATTGTTTGATTTGAAGAGATGGTATATGGTTATTTTCTTTCTCGATTATTCAATATTGAGTGTTTCTTATGATTGACTCATTTTGGTTTGATTCTATGGGATGATGACTTGATGATTTGTTGCTTTTGAAATGAAATCATTAGTGTGATTACTTTGAATAGAAGTAAGAAATCATTAAATGCATAATGATCACAGTTTTGGTAATAACCTTGTGTCATGAAAGCAAGTTGTTTAATCACATTTTTATCACATGAATAATGGTTGCACCATTTGAGTTTTTGTTCTCTAATAATTCAACATTTTTTGTATGCTCACATGAACTTATTCAAAGTAGTTCCATGCCTTGATTTTCTTAAATTTAGGTTATCATATGTCCTTCCATTTTCATCAATATTTAGTCTTTAGTGCATAAATGAGTTAGCTAGGAATTTTGGCAGATCAAAATAATTCAATTAAAAGCCAAATTTTAAGATAGTTGATACACTCCTTAAACTCTATGCATTCGAAATCCCCGATACGCCGAATCCCGATATGCCGAACTCCGACTCTCCGGGATCCTCTGCCACGTGTCCCTACTGTTGGACGGCTCAGATCCTTTCGGGAAATCGCATATCGCGGTTTCCTTATGTATGAGTCTTTTGTTTCGGAAACCCCGATTTCCCGATCCCCGACTTTACGGGATCTCCTGACACGCGTCCCGCACAATGGACGGTCCAGATCTAATCGGGAAAATCGCATATCACAATTCCATATGGCAAGAGTTCTATGCATTCGAGAACCCCGATTTCCCGATCCACGACTTTACGGGATCTCCTGACACGCGTCCCGCACAATGGACGGTCCAGATCTGATCGGGAAAATCGCATATCGCGATTCCAGATGGCA
>ML779103.1:834349-854486 GCA_009831015.1 Picea engelmannii | reverse complement strand
CATTGAACATGGGCAAGTTTGTATTTTTCAGGGACAAGCTTGGAGTGGTGAGTAACACTTTCCTCAGTATGAGGGAGTGTTAAATTTTTAATTAAAATAATGTACCAAGGCAAGTGTTTCTCTTCCCTAGGCGCCTAAGGGGGGAGAAATTGCTGAAAGTGGGTCTTAGTCAAATTAATTTGTGAGATGAAAATTAAAAGATAACTTTATGATTAAAGTGAGGGTGAGTGAAGAGACACCAAATCTCAGCCACCCATCTAATCTAATATCAACCGTTAGATTAGAAAACTCCTCACCTTCCCTCATGAGGTCGACTAAGGCAAGTGGGCGCACCCATTCTTGGGTAGTTAGAGAAATCTTGGTGAGATGCCAAGAGGCTCTTGGTGAGATGCCAAGAGCAAGGGAAGAAGATGCAGCAACAGTCTTGTTGAGAGAGCAAGAGACTCTTGGTGAGATGCCAAGAGGTTCTTGGTGAGATGCCAAGAATAGGGAAGTTGAAGCATTCTTGTTGAGAGAACAAGAGGAGCTCAAGCATTCTTGTTGAGAGAACAAGAGAGAGCAAGAGAGAGGTCGAGCTGAAGAAAAGAGACAACAGCAGCAATTTCTGGGAGTATTGGCATGCATTCCAAGGCTACTGAACAACATTTAGTGGCACAGAAATTGAATCTTAGCAGAGTTTTGGCATGAATTTCGTGACAGTCCGTACAGCATTAATTGTTGTATAGTTGTATGAATTTCTGGTTCAGAAATTGAGGAGAAAAGCTACAGGAATGTCCAGATAAGTTTGTGTAAATATCTGAAGATGAATATGTTGTAAAAGAATTTCTCAAAAGCTCATAAATAATACAAATCCCTCTCTCACTGGTTTTCCCCTTGTGGGTTTTTCTAGGGTCGAAGTTAGACCGAATATCTTTGTGTCTATATTTTCTGAGTTTTGCATATTGCTGATATTTTATTTCTGCGTTGAAAACGATGTTCAGAATCCTCATGTTTCAGTTCTGAAATTTATTTTCTGTTAAGTTTTTATATGCTGAAACACCACTGAGTCATATGCTGAAACACCGCTGTGAGTATATGCTGAAACACAGTGCTGAGTCATATGCTGAAACACCACTGTGAGTATATGCTGAAACACAGTGCTGTAATAGATGCTAAAACACAGTGTTGTAACAGATGCTGAAACACAGTGCTGAGTCATATGCTGAAACACCGCTGTGAGTATATGTTGAAACACAGGGCTGTAACATATGCTGAAACAGTGCTGAAACTGAGTTTGGCATTTAAATTTGACTGAAAAATCAGCGAGACTGAAACTGGGTTGGGATTTTGAAAAATTAACACCACCAACTAATATTTTGAGTGACATTCATCAGTGTTGTGTCAGGGGATTTTGTGGAAGTCATACCACTTCACAACTTCATTCTTCATCTTTCCCTTACCCTTCTTTTCCCGTGTCTTGTACTGGTCATCAGGAGGTTATTGGTTAGGGTCGTCTGTTGACCCAAAAATATACTGTGGGGTCAACATGGTGTTTAAAACCTTCATTCCTCCACAAACAACCCTTTGTGTTATGGTTCCAGTCGAAGACAATGGAAATGGAAGTCACACCACTTCCCAGTTTCATTCTTCATTTTTCCGTTACTCTTATTTTCATGTGTCTTAGACTGGTTGTCAGGAGGTTGTTGGTTAGGGCCGTCTTTTGACCCAAAAATCTACTTTGGTCTCAACATGGTTTTTAACACCTTCATTCCTCCACAAGAAACCCTTTGTGTTATGGTTCAAGTCGAATATAGTGGAAGTGGAAGTCACACCACTTCCCAATTTCATTCTTCATCTTTCCCTTACCCTTCTTTTCCTGTGTCTTGGACTGGTTGTTAGGAAGTTGTTGGTTAGGGTCATCTATTGACCCAAAAATCTACTTTGGGCTCAACATGGCGTTTAACACCTTCATTCCTCCACAAGAAACCCTTTGTTTTATGGTTCCAGTCGAAGACAGTGGCGGGGGTCATAGTTACTATTTCCTCTTCCCTTGAAAGAGTATCATTTGGATTCCTTCAAAGGGTTTTTATCTAAGTATGTAAATGCATATCAGGCACTAGAGAGTATCAGGTAATAAGGTCAAGTCAGTTGGCAATAGTCCAGGTCAGTTCAGAGTTGTTATGTATTCAGTTGGGTCATTGCTTCCATGGTCAGTTGAGGGATAGTGAGGTAAAATGGATATCAAATTCATGTTTTTCCCCAATCTAATATCACCTTTTTGGTAGTAGTATAACAACCATGATCATCACTATGTCCATCAACATCTTAAACGGTACCCAAATGGGCTCATCCCGACCTTACTTGGCTTGTCATGGGACCATGTTCTTTTCCCCTCAGAGCAGGCCTACCGGGGTAATTTTTGAGTTCAGAAACCCTCCCACATCATAATTCCTCATACCAAGGCTTCTCATTTCATATTTTATATGGCTAAGCACACAGTTTGTGAAAATTTTATCGTTGGCCCCTTTCGCTTGTCATTAGGTGGGTCCCATGGATGAGGGGTCCTTTCACAAAGATTAAAATGAATTATGGTTAAATTTTGGGAAATAAATGCTGCCATATTGTAGGGATCAGGAAAATATTTCCAACGGGCTATCATGATCCTAATTCCGAGTCCGTATGACCCCCCTACGGCGGACACACAGTTTGTGTCACCCGAATGGCCAAAACCAACACCTGTGACTTCCTGGTCTGATTATGTTTAGATTTTTGTTTTAAAGGGAAATAAAAACCTAATTATGGTGTATGTAAGTGCTATACCTTTCCAATGGTATATATCATACTTGGTTTCGACCCACGGTTGGTGAGAACGAGCCTTCGCAAGTTCATACCATTTTTGGACACCAGATTGGTTGCAGTGGTTTGGAGTTAAAATATTGTTGTTAAATGGTTTTAAATCCAATATTCGGTGACTCCATTCTATATTGGACTCATATACCTTTCAAACAAATCCTAATTTTCCTCATTCTGACCTTGGATGGCTCGGTTAGAGTTGTCACAAGTTTGTCAACTATTTCGGGCAAATAGGGCCAACCAACTTGCATAGTGGGGTTTCATGAGAGATAACACAGTCATTAATGGCCCCAAAACAAAAAATATGGCCATCTCATCAAAGTAATCATCGATACCTTTCAGATGGTACTTCATGTTCCTTAATTGGATATCGTATGGCTATGTGGGGCATTTCGCAAGATTGGGTGTCATGTGGGCCCACCAGCAAGTCAAGGCCTTTTAAGCGATAGTTGTTCCAGGCCAAAATTGAGGGGTGAGTGGCATCATTTTGGATTAGTGACCACATATTCTCAACGGGCTTGTCGAGACCTTTCCAACGACAAGCTCTGTATCCAATTCCGACCCCATCTGATCTGGCAACATTTTTTGGCTAAGTCAATAGGGTCATGGTCAAAAGTCAAAGTCAAAGTCAAACTTTTACTTGACACAATTTTCGAAGGAAATATTAAAAAATAGTGGAAAAAATCATAAAAAAGGGAGAAAATCAATGGAAAGACATGCACACCCTCATGCAAATATTGGGGAAATTAGAGAAAAAAAAAAATTGAAAATACAAAACCCACCCTCCTCTCCTCTGGCTCATTTGAGAGGTGCATTGGAGAGGGAGGGAGCTCTGCAACTGAGGTTTTCAATGGCAGATAAGGGGTTCCAGAAAACAGGTTCAGGGTTTCCATGGCAGGTCAGGCCATACTCCATCCCCAAGTACAGAGTACAATGCTGGATCATATTTGTAATAGGTTTTTGATTCATGTTTGGTTGCTGGTGTGCAAGATTCATTATTTTCCTGTGTAAAAAATTCAAAGGGGAGGGGATTCGAACCCATCTTGGGCACTGTTATCACTCTCTAATTTGCCCAAGGTTGTGGAGGCAATCACAGAGGTAAAATAAAACCACTTGGAGTCCTGGATCTATCCCTCCAAGACTCAGAGAGGGTTCTCTCTGTCTGATCTAGCTTTGTTTATAATTGATTTTAGGCTAGTTATTATTGTACATAGGTTTTGGTTTTTTAAATGGTTTGGTTGGATCAGAGAAAATAGGCCATTGGGAAATGGAGTCACAGTTCAGAATGGATCAAAACCAGGTCACAACAGGATAATATGTAGGGCAAGGTAGGCAAATCCACTGGATCTTCATGAATTTAATGCATGGAGGAGATGAAAAGATCTAGAAATCAAATAAAAAACATAGCAATCAAGAATTTTGTTTTCAATCTTCAGTGGAAAACATAGAAACTATTCCAAGCTAGAGACAGAGGGTACATTAAAACAAATTATGCCCTAAATATTCTCAGAAAAATTCAGAAAGTGGGATATAATTGTGATAACATAATTTTTTTTTACAGAGAATAGATACACTTCACCAATGGATTTTGTCACAAGAATCCTACAATGATCACATTGTATTACTGAAAAATGAACCAAATGGTCTCTGTGGACTGCTTTACAATATTGGTTCCATCCTACTAACTGGTCCCAATTGAACAACTCCTATTACATTTGAATTATAACAATATATAGAAAGATTATCTCCCAGGATTAGCAGGTTGATTTCAACAACCTGGCCAAAAATAAAAACAAATCCTTGAAAATCTTGAACTGTCTGCCATGAAAGATAGGTCAAAATGCTTAAAATAAGGGTCAACTAAGACGCGTGTATCTCCAATAATATGATATTTGTGCAAAAAATGAAAGAGTTTATTGTATATGAGCCTGTCTTGAGAGAAAACCTCTTTCGGTTTTTCCAAATTCATCTCCATCTCTCCAAAACAGCCACCGCAAAAACATGACAAGATCAGGAAAAATGGAAACCTGAAAAATGGTTCTCTAAGATGGATTTGATTCTCCCAATTCCTGATATATGTGCAAACACTGAGAGAGGTTATTGTTCTTCATCCTGTTTCGAAGAAAACCTCTCTTGGTTTTTCAAAATTTCTTCTGGTTTTCTCGGAATCGCTCTCGGAAAACAGGTGGTCAAAATTGGGCGAAAAATGGTTTTCTTATTTTTGGGGAAGGTGGTTTTGGATCGGAAAGGTGGTATCCTGGACCCCCCCCTAGGGTGGTAAGTGGTATTTGCGGGGGGGGGGGTTTCGGTAGCACATGGTGGTAACAAGTGTCCAGGTGAAAACCACTTTCTCGGACCCCCCCTCTCGTTAAAGTTAGGATGAACCGAAGGGGGGGGGGTCTGGTAAGATTATGGATGTTGATTAATTGTTTTGGGATGTGTGAAGTACGGGAGGGGAATAGTTTATTTTGTCTTTATTTTTTATTTTTTATTTTATTTTTGTTTTTTTACGTGTTTTCATTTTCATTTTAATTTTTTTTTTTACTTTTTTTTTTTAATGTTTCGTTTTATTAATTTTTTAACGTGTCTTTATTTTCTTTTTTATTTTATATATTTTTTAATTGTTTCATAATGTTTTATATATTTTTTATTTATTATATGTATTTGTATTTGTTTTATTGTTTTATATTGTTTTGTTTATTTTTTTAATTAATGTTTAATTCTAAAACACTAACCTAATTGCTAACTTAAACAAACTAACCTAATTACTAATTATTAAACTAATTATTGTTAATTAGTTTCAAGCCTAGGTTTCAATTAATTATTAATTAATTAGTAATTGATTTATTATTAACAATCCCTAACCTAGTTTTATTTTATTTTTTGTATGTAAGAAGTTATATATATAAAAGGCCTTCAAAAAACCAAGTTAGAGGTACAAAAAAACAGATATTAACCGTACTGTAGTTACTGGACTGCCCCAATAGAGGGGAAACCAGTCCATCCAGCTGGGTGAATCAAGTCATAGGTAATTTGACAGTCTAATATATCAGCATTAAGCTAACTAGACAACAACTAAAAAATGAAGAAGAACTGTTAAAACTTAAAGAACCCTTGTGGGTTTAAACACTTGGCAAATAACCTGGCCAGGTGGCAAGAACGACCTCATACCAAGGTTCCTCTTCGACAAGTGTCCTTTGACTTTCCAACTGCATGCCAGTGTCCACGTTTCTCTCATCTCTGTCGGAAACTGGCGAGGTGTCCTGTGGCCTTCTCCATGCCCGTGTCCTCATGCTCAGCTTGCTCTACATCAATCTCTGTGGAGCACTGTGTCTGGGCGTTTCCTTCGCTGGTCTCTGCATGGGGTTCCACTGCTGAAGCCGCACCTACTGGGTCCGGGGCTAAAGCATCTTGGAGGGAGGAAAGGATTTGAAGGAGGGTCGTGACCTTTCCATCCGTGGTCTGCAGATGGAATTGGAGGTCCTCCACCCCCTGACGGATTTCGAAGACCAGGCCAAAGAGAATAGTAAAACTTTCTTTCAACTGCGTGTCAAAGAAGGAGTCAGAAGATGGGTTCTCATTGTTTCGGGGCCTACGAAAAGGAGGTGGCACCCCCATGGGCGTTCTTGAGGAGCCAGCTACTGGTGTGTGGGAAGGTTCGATAGTTCTGGAGATTGGAGGGACTAGAAGGTATCGCGAGGAGGAACCTGACAAGCTGTCAATGATGGCTAAATAATCAAACTAAGAGACATGCAGGGTGGGGGAGGTGGGAGGTACTGGCTCGGGCTGGAGGGGCGGTGATGATAATGTGGAAGGTGACTCAGGTAGTGAGACAGAGGACCGGGGCCGTCGAGTATTCCATGGAGAGCCTCTTCGCGACCATCCTCTTTGACGCGGCATGAGTTTTGTCGAGTGAATGCTGAAGAAAACCAAGTGCACCAGGCGGAGGTAGAGAGCCTGGAGATGTACAGGGGCTACAATCACCATGAAGGTCTAGTTTGAACTAGGCTGGGGCAGCAGAGGGGAGAGTCAGTCGGGCCGCGAGTGAAGGCGAAAGGCGAACACAAACAACAGGGCCATGGAATAATTTGTAAAAGAGATGTATTCTACAGAGTTAAAGCCACTGCAACATTGTAATTGTGAGTTAATGTAGGATCAGGGTGGCAGGCGATGGCACGAGATCATCACATGGCTCCTTGCCTCGTTGGTCGATCTATTTCTCCTCCTCCCGCCAGTTGGCTCGCACTAGCACCCCATCCGGGGGTGTGTCCACTGCCCCAGCTTTACAAACACATTGCTGGAGAATGGGGTGATCAGGATCGAGGGACGTTCTACAAAGGAGTTCCGGTCCATTCCAATTGGTCCCCATATTAGCCAGTTCATCCGCAACTTGGTTCGCCTTCCTCCTGATATGAGTAGGTATAACAACCTGATTTGGTTGCAGAAAATCTGTTATAATCTATAGCCCGTGTGAGAGTCTCCAACTGGGTGAAATTCTATCCAGGTTCGCTCCATTTAAAATTTTGCAGAGTAGATTGATGATGATTTGAGAATCTCCCTCTACAATTAGCTTGGTGAAATTGTTTTCAATGGCTAATTGCAGTCCTCTAATGAGCCCCCAAAGTTTCGCTGCATTGTTCATGGTATGACCAAGGGAGCCTGCGTTTATGAGAATGATGTGCCCATGATGGTTGCGAAAGACTACTTCATAGCCCACTGCGCCTAGATTGCCTTTAGAGGCTCCGTCAAAATTGAGCTTGATGAAGTCGACTGGGGGGGGAGACCAAAAGGAGGGGTTGCTGAGAAGGGGGGGAAGAGAAAAGGGGGGAAGAGGGTGATGAGAAGGAAGAGGGTTCCAGTACGAAAGGATTAAGAGTTATGAGGGATTGCTGATCAAGTTTTTTTCAGTCCGTAGCTGAAGGTTGAGAGTTTCCAGAATATTGTGGCGGCATTGGTTCCAACAGTGTTGCCATGGGAGGGAGACATTTCTGAAAAGCCTCCTATTCCTTTCTTTCCAAGTTTTCCAAAGAATCAAGCCTGGAAGTAATTTCCAAATACGATTTAGGAGGGGAGAATGGAAAGCCTAGTCCCTCCACTCCGTAATGGTATCAATGATACTATCTCTATTGCGATCCGAGGTGCGCATGATAAGTGCAACTTGATCCCATATTTATGCAGTGTAAGGGCAGGAATTGAGGAGATGATTCATGGTTTCATCTGCCTCTCCACAAAGCATGCAAATATAAGTCCCAACAAAACCTATTTTTGAGAGGTTATCCCAGATTAGAATGCTCGAGTGGGAAACGAGCCAGAGAAAGAGGGTAATTTTAGGCCAGTGTTTAAGATTCCAGATTTTGCGCCATACTTTCCTTGTAGGAGGAGGGTCTAATTGAGTTTTGACCTGATAGGCTTCCTATATGTTGTAGGTGCCCCATGACCAGTATCCCCATCGAAGGATATCCTCTCCTACGATTTTGGGGATTTTCCTTTTGGCTAGTTCCTCCTGCCAGGGTCCCAGATCCACGTGCACGTCCAGATTTATGCGTTCCCTGTTAAGGTGCCAGCATCTCCAGGTGTCTTCTAGGGAATTGTCCTTCCAGTAGTCAGCTACTCTTGTCAGGCCCGCAAGTGTAGCTTGGGTGCTAATATCCATGGCCCAATCCTCGTTGTCCAAAATTGGCCACTGCTGCCAGGAATCTTTCCAGAAAAGAGTTGTTTCCCCATTTCTAATTTCCCAGAAAGCATCCTGAGTAACAAGCTGTCTGCTCTACTTAGACACTGTCTAGATTAAGGGGCCTAGGTTGTCCCCATTCCATCGAATTAGGTTATTTTCTGCCACATTTGGTACATACTTCTTCCTCCAGAGTCTTTCCCAGAGATCCTTGGGGTTTTTTAGCCACCGCCACCAAATTTTGGCGCTTAGAACTTTGTTAATAATAAAGGGATCCCGTAATCCCAGGCCTCCTTATGCTTTGGGTTGACAGAGTTTGTCCCAGATGATCAACGCTATTTTCTTCCCTAAGTTGAGGCCTTGCCAGATGAAGTTTCTTTGTAAGCTTTTAATGGTTGTAAGGACAAACTTTGGAGCAGCCAGCACCGAGAAGGTGTATACAGGAAGGGCCTGAAGAACAACTCAGAGAAGAATAAGATGACTAGGAAGGTTTAAAACTCTGAAGGTCCAGGAAGAGAGCCTCTTAGTGAAGGAGGACAATAGATGTTCCCAAGAGGAGTTCCTGAGGGCATTATCAATCAGGGGAATGCCAAGGTATTTGGACGGAAGGGAGCTTCTGTTGAATCCTAAGATATCAGAGACATGGTGCTGAATCAGAGGGGGTGTATTGAAGAAAAAGATTTGGGATTTATCTTTGTTGCAATCCAAACCCGAGGCGTCAGAGAAGGTTTGGAGGATCGAGAGGAGAGAGTTTGATTCACGGACAGTTGGGGTTCCCATCAAAAGCGTGTCGTCCACAAATTGACTATGCGAGATAGGGGGGGAGATGCCATGCAAAGGGAGGCCTGTCAGTAGGTTGTTTGCAACAGCTGCGTGAATGGAGCAACTAAGTCCTTTGGCCATAATGATGAAGAGGAAAGGGGAGAGAGGATCTCCCTGTATAATTCCTCTTGAGGGGGAGAAGGGTCGAGAGGGAACACCATTGATAAGAATGGAGAAAAAAGCCAAGGAGGTTAGATTCAGAGTCCAAGTCACCCAAAGTTGATCAAAGCCAAAAGCTAGGAGCATTGCCCGCATGTAGTCCCAGCTTATCTTATCAAAGGCTTTAGAAAGGTCTAGTTTAAGGAGCATACCTGGAGTTTTAGTCTTCTGCAAAGAGTGGATCACTTCATGGGCTAGGATGATGCTGTCTAGGATTTGTCTGCCTTCAGCATAGCCCGATTTCTTCGAAGATATGATTGTCGGTAAGATGGGCTTGAGTCGTCGGGCAATCACTTTTGTTAGGAGTTTGTAGATGACGTTGCAGAGAGCTATGGGTCTGAACTGCTTAGGGTGGTGAGCCTATCCCTCTTTGGGGATAAGGGTGAGGAAAGTCGCATTGAGAGCTTGAAGGACCTATCCTGTGGCTCTAGAGTCTTCAAGAATTTCCCAAATCTCTACCCTGATCATCGACCAACAATGGTGGAAAAAATCGCTGGTGAAGCCATCGGGTCCAGGCGCCTTGCATTTAGGGGTGTCCTGAAGTGCTTGATCCACTTCCTCGATTGTAATGGGTCAGAGCAGGGCTGAGTTTTGATCCGGGGTGACAAGGGAGGGCACATGCTGCATAACCTTAGTTATGGCCTCATATCTATCCGGGAATGGTTCCGTGAGGAGATCTTTGTAATAGTCGATCAAAGTCGTCTCCATGTCTTCGTGGGAATGAATGGCCTCCCCATTGGTGGAGGTTAGGTGCGTGGTTCTATTAGAACGTCATCTGTGGACGACAGTTCTGTGAAAGACTTTGGTGTTTCGTTCCCCTTCCTTGAGCCATTGGATGTGTGATTTTTGTTTCCATAAAATCTCTTCTTATCTTTTCCTGGCCTCTAGCTGTTGATTTACTTTTGCTTCCTGAGATTTTAGCTCGTTCATTAGCCCCTGCATCCGAATATAATTTTGAATCATGCTCATCTGTTCTGACAACTGCTTTTGGGAGTCAAAGATATTGCCAAAGGTTTTCTTATTCCAGAGTTTGAGAATTTGTTTGAGGTTCTTTAACTTTTGCTGAAATCTGTACATTTTGGATCCATGGGAGACCTCTGCCTCCCTCCACCAGTCCTGGATTTTTGCTTGGAAATCGGGATGGTTGAGCCAAAACTGTTCAAACCTGAAGGGTTTCTTTCCAAGTGTAGCTGGCACATCCAACCATAGCTGGATAGGCCAGTGATCTGAGCTGGGGAAGTTCAGGATACTAGCTTCCAGAGCTGTTCCTTCCATCATAAGGGAGTTAGATATGAGGAATCAATCTAGTTTGCAAGAGATTTGGTGCGATCTGTTTCTTCTATTTGTTCAAGTGTGGTTTCCATTGATGGCTTCCAGGTCGATAAGGTGGAGGTTGTCTATAAGGCTGTTGAAGTCACTGGAATCCTAATCTAGGCGTCTTGATCCCCCTTTTTTTTCCTCCAGACTGCGGATGATATTAAAATCTCCACCAACAATCCATCTGTTATGCTGAATTAGACTGGATAGGTATTCCAAGTTCCTGAGAAAGGCATTCTTATCCGTTGGGTTGGCCGGGCCGTAGACATTGGTCAGGTGTCCTGGCTTGTTAGAGCCAATAAGCCTATAATCTGCAGTAATGGACCACTTGGTGGTGAGAAAATTTTCCAACAGCACTGAGTTGGTGTTCCAAAGGATAGCCAATCCTCCAGCTGTGCCTATGGCTGCAGTTGAAGCCGCTTCCCCTTGCTTCCAACAGTAGGGAAGTAGCCTGTCAATGTCTTCGGAAGTACATTTTGTTTCCTGCAATAGTACTATGTCAAGTTTTTCCACAAAGATCAGATCTGGTAGCATTTTTTGCTTGCTACGTCCATTGAGGCCTCTGATGTTCCATGAGATAATATTCATGATGATGGGGGGGTGGGGAGAGGAGGGAAGCTTTCCGAGATCAGGTGGATTTTCCCCGAGTTTACCATGAAGTGGCCTATTTCTTGTATAAGCTTATTGGTAGATTTCCTTCCTCTTTTCTTTTCGTCTTTCTGAGTTTTGATTTGATTTTTTGAATGACTGCCCTGTATTCCCAGACCTTTGCTGGATCAAGTTGAGGATCCTGCTGAGGAGTTGAAAAATACCTTGTGCACCTTCTGTAATTGATCCCTGGGTATGGTGTAAAATTTCTGATGCCTGTAGGCATGCTTGAGGTGCTCCAGATCCACCCCGGCTAGTTCTTGCTCTTCGAGCTCCATTTCTGCATCCCGTCCTCTGTCTCCAGAAAGTCTTGCTGGTCCTGAGTCGCGTCTAGGGAGGGGTGATCTGACTCCTTACCCTGTGAGGGTCGTTCATCCCCTTGGCTTATAGATTGAGGGTGACTATCCAAATGTGGTTCATTGGGGTTTATTAGGGTTTTGGGATTCTCTGGTTGATCTTGTAGAATTGCAAATTTATTACTAGTGGAAGGATCCTTACTTACTTGGGCTGGTTGCTTTCGTCCTCCTTGTCTTCTTTTCCCTGCTAGTTGAGCAAAGCCGTCCTTATCTTTTCCGCTTTCTGGGTTCCCTTCTTTGTGAGTAGTATTGAGAGGGCACTCTCTGAAAAGATGACCGTGTTCGTGGCATTTCCTGCATAAGAACATAATGTGTTCATAGTTGATGGTTTGGGTCTAGTCCTCATCATGATATTCAAGTATTATGGATCCCAGAAGAAGCTTGGCTATGTTCAGGTACACACAGATGCGTGCATAAGAGGTGTCACACCTCTGCTTGGTGGCTTCGAAAGACTTAACATATATGCCTATGGTATTACCTATGCCGGCCAAGACCTCCTCTAGCCAGAATTTCTGGGGGAGAGAGTACAGTCTAATCCATACAGGTGCATGGGAAAAGTCCTCCTTTTCAAGGCTGAACTTCTCGGTCCAGAATCTTAAGAAGAGTCCTGCCGAGTTATAGAAGTACGCCCCCCCATCAAAGATGCGATTGCGATCCTCGAGGTTGTGGAATATGATTGTGAAGAACCCCTTGGAACCCAGTTGTAGCTCATAGTGTCCTTTTGGCTTCCACCAGTATTGTATCCATTTGATCAGATCACGCTCAGAAGGCCAGAGCCCTAGGAATTTTCCTACCAGGGCATAGTCTCTCATATATTGCTTTTTCTCTTCTATGCGTGGTGAGCTGATAATGTATTTTGGGGCCTGTGGTGCTTGCGGGATACACTTGCCTGGAATCCATGGAGTTGATGCAGTAGTTGGGATGGTCGCATTATCTGGATCAATGTCCATCTCCCGATCCTTGAAGGTTCCTTTTGCCAAAATTTTCGAGCGCAAATCTGGTGGGGGCTCAAAGGTCGACCGTTTCAAACCTTCTGCAGAGTTTTCATTCACGATGGCCTGGCTGTAGGAGGTTCCATTCGTCCCTCCTTCCCTACGAGACATGAGCCCCAGCGGGTTAGGCGTGGTGGCAATGCGGCACAATGCGGCTAAAGAACGCTAAACCCTAAACCAATTCTCTTCCCCCTAACCTAGTTTTATTAATCTAACTATACTAATCTAATTAAACTAACTTTATTATGCTAATTAGTATTAAAAAATGCCACTAACCATTTATTATTATCCTAATGTTTTTTTATCCTAAGCTTGTTTATTCAAGTAGGGACAAAATTGGTGGAGCGGTGAAAAAATGGAGGGCAAGGGCATGAAGGGTGCAACAGGGTGATGAAGGATTGGATGAAATGGATGGAGGGAGAAGTGAAATCAACCGAGCCTAGCAATACAAATGTCTTCGTCATGAGAGGAATGCCAAATAAGTAGTTGAAGAATCAAATTAACTATGATTATAGGACCCTAACATAGGCTCCACTTGGGGATGACAACTCTTTCAAGAGGTGACAAGAACCACAGAACTTTGAACCCGCTGACCAGTTCTTTATCCGGGGTTGGTCCCAAAACTTTATTCTGCAACCTGTACCTATTTTGATCTTTCAATTTAAACCAAATCAAACTGAAGACTTAAATTTGAAATTGAGATTGAATTTTTTTTGAAAGGGATGCTCAAATATCTGAGCTTATTTGCACACTGCTACCTACCCTATACTGCTGAAAATCATGCTGAATCAAATAATACAAAAATTCCAATGAAGCCATTCAAATAGCTGCTGAAACAAGTGGATTGCTTGACTGCTTGTTAGCACAATCAAAAGGACAACTTGACCTTTTGTCCACAGAGTCAAAACTGCAAAGTGTAATTTCCACTACTAAAAACATGATTGATATTTTATGCTGAAAAAATATTCCATGTAGTCTACTATGGGATCGGGAAAGACACTACCTATTTCTTGATTTTCAACAAATTTATGGTCAGAATTGGGCATGACACATATGCTTTTTACATATTTATATAGTTTCTGATATGGTCACAAATTTTCTGTTTAAATTTTAAATGAGACTCATGTTGAAACAACCCATGAAAGAGACTGCCTAATCATGCCTAGATCATAACCTCTTTTAAGTCCATAACTGGAAAATGAACCATAAATTTGACAACACAAGTCATCCAACACATCAACTATTGGATCTTGCATGGGCTGAGATGACTATTTTATTGGTTCCAATACAAATTCTTGATTTTCTGTGTGTTTATCATCCATGACATGATTCAAAATTTTCTTCAAAAACTCAAATGAATTGAAGGTTAATGGTATAGAGTTATAATGGTTAATGTAATTCAGGGGCTGTAAATTTGGATCAAGACCAACTTCCATATCATCAATGACCTCTTCAACTGAGTGATCAGAACACTCTTCATCTTTACTACCGACAACTTGTTTATAGTTTTCTCTCAGAAATTTAAATGAAGAGAAACATAAAGGCATAGATCTTTCACTTACTCTGAGATTTGCTGGATTTTCCTCATTGTTGTCATAATTTTTCTGCAAAGTCCGATTGCCATATTGGATCTATAACTGAGCTTCCTTCTCCCAAAAGCATGCCATTGGTTTCTTTGAACAATCAACATCTATTTCAACCACATAATCATAATCATATTGATCATACTTGGGTAGATTATCTAGGTAAGAAAGGTCATCAATCATACACATCAGATCAAGTGATGGCTCTTATGTAATTTGAGTTTGAGCCTCATTTTTTACTAGGTTGTGAATTGAATACGTAAAGTAATCATTTTCTAGTTTATGATACCAAGGGTGAGCTGGAAAAGTCCTGGGAACAGTGACCCTTTCTTTCTCTGCAACTAAAGGAACATGGTGTCTTTGAACATCAAGTTTTTCTCTTATGATAATCCCGTGCAACATTTCTTCCATTGTACTTTCCAAAATGTCTAGCTTCACCTCTGAGGATGTCAGATACTCCTTTTCTTTGTTCTTTTTGTTTTCTGCCTCCAACTTTGACCTTTTGATCAAAAAATGGGGTTCCACACTTATTGCACTATCTTGCATTTCTTTTAATGTTGTGGTGTTTCTTTCCCTCAACTGAAATTCCATCTTTGAATCAAAATCATCTGGGTAGTGTAAGAGAGATAAACCATGAGGTGGTCTTATATCAACAGACATGGAATTATAAACTTGATTGAATTTGGCTGAAAAGTGTTGCATTGTCTCTCCTGGTTGTCTTTTCAAGTGATTATATTCTTCCAAAACAAGGAAGGGATTCCTCTTGATCACCCATTGATCTAAGAAAACTTTCACAAACTGATTGCAGCTGGAAGATCTTTATACAATTTCTTAGCTCTACTTTGCAAATACTTTGTAAATACCTTGAAGATCTTTATACCTCAAAAAGGTCAAGATAATTTTCAAATCATTGAATGTGTTTTTCAGCAGTGATGTAGCCATATTCTTCGTCAAATCTGGGAAGATATTGGAAGTAATTAGCAGGGAAATCATGGAGTATGGGAGGTAAGACAAGAGGCTTGTATATATCTCAGATTTTTACAGGTGTAGGAGTATGTACAAGGATTGTAACACTAGGCTTAACCTCTTGAGGCTCATTAGTTTGAACATGCTCTTCATAAATTTTGGTAGTATGATCTGGATCAGGATCATGAGAAGGGAAGAAATAATTAAAAATAAAACCTATCATATCTTAGATAAACTTCCATATTAAATACTTGATATTTTCAGATAGTCTGATCATGTTTCAGGTTCTTCCTCCAGTGGATTCTTTGAATTGGAATTGATCTAGAGTTGATTGGAGTTTCCAGGTGGATGATTCAACCTTCTTGTGTTTGGTCATTGTCCACCATCAGTAATTAGATCTGGAACTTGATATGTTTTCTGAGGAAGGTTCCCCAATATGGTTGCCACTATGTTAGCACTCTATAATTTACCCAAGGCTGTGGAGGCAATCACAGAGGTAACATCAAACCACTTGGAGTCCTAGATCTATCCCTTCAAGACTCAGAGAGAGGTCTCTCTGTCTGATCTAGCTTTGTTTATAATCGATTTTAGGCTAGTTATTACTGTACAAAGGTTTTGGTTTTTTAAATGGTTTGGTTGGATCAGAGAAAATAGGCCATTGGGAAACAGAGTCACAGTTCAGAATGGATCAAAATCAATTCATAACAGGATAATATGCAAGGAAAGGTAGGCAAATCCATTGGATATTCATGAATTTAATGCATGGAGGAGATGAAAATATTTAGAAATAAAATAAAAAACAGACCAATCAAGAATTTTGTTTTCAATCTTCAGTGGAAAACATAGAAACTATTCCAAGATAGAGACAGAGGGTACATTAAAAAAAAATATTCCCTTAATCTTCGCAGAACAATTTAGAAGGTAGGAAGTAATTGTGATAACAAAAAAACAAATTTACAAAGAAGGGATACACTTCACCAATGGAGTTTGTCACAAGAATCCTGCAATGATCACACTTTATTACTGAAAAATGAACCAAATGGTATTTGTGGACTTCTTTACAATATTGGTCACATCCAAGAATATATTAGATGTGAAAACACTGAAAGAGTTTATTGTATATGAGCCTGTCCTGAGAAAAAACCTCTTTTGGTTTTTCCAAATTCATCTTCAGCTCTCCAAAACAACCACCACAAAAACATGACAAGATCAGGAAAAATGGAAACCTGAAAAATGGTTCTCAGAGATGGATTCAATTCTCCCAATTCCTGATACATGTGAAAAAAGTGAGAGAATTTATTGTTCTTCATCTTGTTTCGTAGAAAAACCTCTCTCGAGTATTCAAAATTCCTTCTTGTTTTCCCAGAATCGCTCTTAGAAAACAGGTGGTCAAAACTGGGCGAAAAACGTTTTTCTTATTTTGGGGGAAGGTGGTTTTGGATGGGGAAGGTGGTATCTTGGACCCCCCCTAGGGTGGTAAGTGGTACTATGGGGGGTTCCAGTAGAACCTGGTGGTGACAAGTGTCCAGGTGAAAACCACTTTCCCGAACCCCCCCTCTCGTTAAATTTAGGATAGACCGGGGGTTCCGGTAAGATTATGGACGTTGATTAATTGTTTTAGGATGTGTGAAGTACGGGAGGGGAATAATTTATTTGTCTTTATTTTTTTTTTATTATTATTTGTTTTTTGTTTTTTTACGTGTTTTCATTTTAATTTTTATTTTGTTTTACTTTTTATTTTTAATGTTTCGTTTTATTAATGTTTTACGTGTTTTTATTTTGTTTTTTCTTTTATATATTTTTTAATTGTTTCATAATGTTTTATATAGTTTTATATAGTTTTTATTTATTATATGTATTTTTATTTGTTTTATTGTTTTATATTGTTTTGTTTAATTTTTTAATTAATGTTTAATTCTAAAACACTAACCTAATTGCTAACTTAAACAAACTAACCTAATTACTAATTATTAAATTAATTATTGTTAATTAGTTTCAAGCCTAGGTTTCAATTAATTATTAATTAATTAGTAATTGATTTATTATTAACAATCCCTAACCTAGTTTTATTAATCTAACTATACTAATCTAATTAAATTAACTTTATTATTCTAATTAGTATTAAAAAATGCCACAAACCATTTATTATTATCCTAATGTTTTTTATCCTAAGCTTGTTTATTCATGTAGGGACAAAATTGGCGGAGGGGTGAAAAAATGGAGGGCGAGGGCATGAAGGGTGCAGTAGGGTGATGAAGGATCGGGATAAATGGATGGAGGGAGAAGTGAAATCAACTGATCCCATCAAGCCAAATGTCTTCATCATGAGAGAAATGCCAAGTAGGTAGATGAAGAATCAAATTACCTATGATTATAGGACCCTAATAGGCACCAATCCCAAGCCTCCATCCCCTTTATAGAATTAATAATTCTGAGTTTTGTTGAATTTGCAGGACTGTACATTCTATTTTGCAATCATTGGGCTTTGAACCCTCAACCCCCTTCTTTTACCCAACTCAAAAGGCCCAAAAATTGGAAAAAATTCAAAAAAAAGGAGGGGAGGGGGTGTGAACCCTATTGAGTATGTGTTATATTCTTTGCATGTGTGTGTGTGGGTGCATCAGATATGACAACTGCATCTGAAAATCCCTCGTACCAGTGCTCTGTTTGTGCCGTGTGTGCTGGGCGATTTCCTAGGGGTGTCCCAGGGGTGCAGGTATGCCCCCCCCTAGTTACACGCAGCGTTTGACAAAAAACAATTTGGGCGGTTTTTTGATATTTTTAGCGGATTTTGCTATTTTTAGCGGTTTTGTAAATTAATCTCGGATTAAGGGATTAGGGTTTTGGTATCTACGAAATACCTAAAAACATTGTATATATTGTATGGTGAATGGTGAAATTCGATATAATGAATATAAGAAAGGTTTTCCTGGTTGAGGGTTTCCGGTATAAAATCTCTGTGTACTCTGTGTATGAGCCATTGATTAATTTTTGTCTTGCTTAAGAATCTATATGCATTTATTTACTTCACAGGTTTAAAACTCTCATGTGGTATCAGAGCTTGTTTTTGGCTTCAGAGGGACGCCTTTGTCATTGAGGGTTTGGCTCGGTCTTGATAGATCAAGTTTATCTTGGGTCTGTGATAAACCTGGGTTTAGTGGGAGATTTTGTAGTGGATATTTGAGTATAGAAAGAGGAATGGCGAGATCATCTAGAATTGAGATAGAGAAGTTCAACGGTAAAAACTTTGAGCTATGGAAGCTCAAGATGGAGGACCTTCTTGTAGACAAAGAACAATGGATCACTGTGGATCCTAGTACACAGGCTACTGGTACACTATCTACTAGCACACAGGTTATTGGTACACAACCTTCTAGTACAAAAACTACTAGTACACCAGCTATTGGTATGTCGAAGGAAGATTGGGAGAAGTTGGATAGAAGAGCAAGGAGTACTATTTGACTCTACCTAGCAAATTCGGTGTTGTTGAATGTCTTAGGAGAATCTACAGCCAAGGAACTATGGGATAAGTTGGGGAATTTGTATCAATCAAAGTCCCTGGTAAACAATCTGTTTCTTCGAAAGAAACTGTATCATATTAGGATGGAAGATGGAGATTCTATGACAGAACATCTAAATGGCTTTAATACTCTGGTAAGTCAACTTGGCTCTGTTAATATTACAATTGTAGAAGAAGATAAGTGTATTACTTTATTATGTTCTTTGCCAGACTCTTGGGATAATCTGGTTGTAGAAATAGGTAGTACCACTCAATCTACATTGAAGTATGAGGATGTAGTTGCATACTTGTTAGTTGAAGAGATGAGGCAAAAAAGCATGGATGGTCACAACACAAATGCTTTATTTGTAAGAGGGTGTACCTAAGACAGGAACCCTGGTAAGTATTTGGGGTGGAGATCTAAATCTACAGGTAGATCTAAGTCTCCAGGAAAATCTTTGAGGAAATGCTGGAAGTGTGGTAAAACAAGGAATTATAAGAAAGATTGCAAGTCTAAGAAGGTTGAAAAACCAAAGGGATCTGATAGTACCTCTTCCACAGAGGCAAAAACCTCCACTGAAGAAGGAGGTGATGTTTACCTAGAATCTACAAGTACACATGCAGACCATGATGTATGGTTGATCGAATCAAGTGTGTCATACCATATGACTCCTCACAGGGAGTGGTTCTCTGAATATGAAAAATATGATGGTGGTGATGTATTCCTAGGAGATGACTCGACAACAAAAATCTTGGGACGTGGAAGGGTTAAGTTGTTTCTAAATGATGGAAGGATTAGAACTCTCCCTGGGGTTCTACACATTCCAAAACTAGCCAGGAGCCTAATATCTATAAGCAAGTTGGGTGATGTAGGAGTGAACACTGTATTTGAAAAGAACACTTGCAAGATGGTACGAGGAGAAATGGTGTTGATGAGGGGAGTTCGTTGTGGAAATATGTACAAGTTGTTGGGAAACACTTATACTAATGGGTGTAGTAGTTCTGTTGTCCCTGAGTAGAGAAATGAAGGAGACAAGACCAATATTGTCCCAGAAAAGAAGAACATGTTGTGGCATCAAAGACTGGGGCATATTGGAGAAAAGGGCCTTCGAACACTACACGGTAAAGGTATGGTTGAAGGTATGTCTAATTGCACTCTGGATTTTGATTTCTGTGAACATTGTATATATGGTAAATAGAATTGAGTAATATTCCCATCTGGTGCTACAAGAGCAAAGGGGATCTTAGAGTTGATACACAGTGATGTGTTTGGACTTGTTCCTATTCCATCC
>ML779103.1:773955-833326 GCA_009831015.1 Picea engelmannii | reverse complement strand
TAGGAATGGAGATTAAAAGAGATTGTGCAAACAAGAAACTATGGTTGAATCAAAGAAAATATGTTGAGATTATATTGCAGAGGTTTAATATGCATGGAAGTAAACCGGTCAAGGTTCCTATTCCTATAGGTGTAAAGTTATCTGCAAATCAGTGTCCCAAGACATAGGGAGAAGAAGAGGACATGTCCCATGTTCCATATGCCAATGTAGTTGGTAGTTTGATGTATGCAAATGTTTTTACTCGATAAGACATTGCACATGTAGTGGGATTTTTTGAGCAGGTATATGTCAAAACTAGGAAAGGAGCATTGGACAACAGTAAAGAGGGTCTTCAGGTATCTTCATGGCACCACTAGTTATGGATTGTGCTACCAAGGAAGACTGGGATTGGACAGAGTGGTGGACATACATGGATTTGTTGATGCAGACCGGGCTGGAGATCTGGATCGTAGAAGATCTACAAGTGTGTATGTGTTTAACCTATTTGGAGGAGTAATCAATTGGATGAGCAAAAGGCAGGTTGTAGTGGCACTCTCAACTACAGAAGTTGAATACATGGCAACCACTCATGCAAGAAAGGAAGCAATATGGTTACAAAGATTGTGTTTAGATATTGGGTTGGTACAACAAGCAGTGAGATTAGATTGTGACAGTCAGAGTGCGATATTCCTGGCAAAGAACCCAGCTTATCATTCGAAGACAAATCATATTGATGTTCAGTATCACTTTGTGAGAGACATGGTTGAGGAAAAGAAAGTGTTGCTGGAAAAGGTTGACACTTTGAAGAATGTTGCAGATTCATTGACAAAGTCTTTGAGCACAAAAAAGTTCTCCTGGTGTAGAGTAACAATGGGCATTGCTACCCTGGATTGTTGACTACATAATCCCCTGGACCCCTAGATGCAAAGAAAACAACAAGTGGGAGAATGTTGGGTATGTGTTATATTCTTTGCATGTGTGTGTGTGGGAACGTCAGAAATGACAATTGCGTCTGATGATCCCTCGCACTAGTGCATTGTTTGTGCCGTGTGCGTCGAGCGCTTTCCTAGGGGGGTCCCAGGGGGGGAAAGTATGTGGAGTTTTCTATTTTTAGCGGTTTTGTAAATTAATCCCAGATTAAGGTATTAGGGTGTTGGTATCTATGAAATACCTAAAAAAATTGTATATATTGTATGGTGAATGGTGAAATTCAATATAATGAATATAACAAAGGTTTTCCCAGTTGAGGGTTTCCGGTATAAAATCTTTGTGTACTCTGTGTATGAGCCATTGATTAATTTCTATCTTGCTTAGGAATCTATATGCATTGCTTTACTTTGTAGGTTTAAAACTTACAAACCCAAGACCTCCCACTCCCAATCTATAGACAAAACCCACAAAATTAAAAAAAAATCAAATATTGTTTTAATTGTGGTGGGCCACTATTGGTTACTACTACTCTCCTCTACAGTCTAAGTTATTGACCCAGGGTTCATGTCTTTCAAGTTTCCAAAAAATCCTCTAAAACTATCAGCCCTCCTGGTAAACCAAAAGGCAACAAGGTACATAGAGTGCACTGTGCAGTCTCACCTAAGATAACTTTAAATGGGTGGCTCTAAGACTCAGGTGTTTACAACCTAGGATTGAGTATGAGATAGGGGTTAATTATTACGATCCATATACTATGAATTGTGATTTCAATCTACTATTACTCACGGGTATGCATCTATCTTTCACAGTTTATTTCCCGAACAACACAATTGTATTACAAAACAATGTATTAACTCATTCATTAAGCATAAAAATTGACTGTTGAAAGCAAACAAAGATATACATGCATTCATCACATTACACAGATATTACCATGGTTCACCTTGTCCTGGGATACGTCCATAAAGATTTGGCTCTTGTCTCTTTTATTATGGTAGTTCTGCATCTCCAGCGTCACGGGCTTACAATTCCCTTAGATGGGTAAGATCTATACGAGGTGAACTAGAACTCACCAGGCTCCACAGCCTGTGATCTAATCCTCAGATCTTATTTATATCCTCTTTTCTTAGCTCAACAACTTAAAAAATTGGTTCATAGAAGTACTACATCATGCATCAACTCGTACATAACTATGATTACAAAAGCCGAATTAATACAAAAGTGAACCAACCTCTATATGATACCTGTGTATCTCTATTTATATATATTGGGCTCTTCATCCATTTACAATGTACTACCAAAACCCTAACCCTACCGATGTTAGGTCTTCCTCCCATGTGCGTGTGTTTTTCTTCCTCCAGCTGTTGATTTCCTTGTGCACTCTTTCTTGCATACGCGCGTGCTGTATTACCTTCCAGTTCTTAATTCCGTTTTTGCACTCTTTCTTTCCCACGATATTCCTTCTTTCCACTTTGGCCTGGTGCCGACAGCCCCACAACACTGACATGTGACTCGTCTCGAGTCACCTAATCCTTATGAGATTCTTCGATCTCCTTGGTGATCGTCTGGAACTTTTCCTTGAGCTCTATTGCTTTTGTTAGTGCCTGCGTGATCTTCTCCTTGATGGTGTCTACTACCTGAACTGCCACTTCGTCGCTCAATAATCCTACACCTTCGTCTTGGGTCTGTGCTATCTGTGTTTTATCTCATTCTACCTGTGCGAGTATTTCTGCTACCCTTTCCTGTAGTGGCTCTATTTGAGCCTGACACTCTTGTTTCTGTGTTTGCGCAGTGATAAGTTCTACCTACATCTTCTTCATCTCCTATGTCCCTTTGAATCATTCTGGGATTGGTATGGTCTTCTACCTTTGTTTGAGTTCTTGGATCGTTGCATTGATCCTTTCCTCTTCCTTGTCCCAACATTGGACCTGTGGATCCTCCTCCAACCTTGTCCAAAGTTGTGCTGCTTTATCGAGCAGTTCAGCTACTGTGCTAACCTACTGTTCCATCTCCTGCAGTTGTGTTTTTGCTTCATTCTTCCTTTTCTCCTTCACTGTCGGTGGAGTGGTTAGTGTGAGATGTTCACGGAGATTCTCGATCTCCTTCTGATACTGATCAATTGCTTGCACAATCTAGTTAATATTTCCTACTACTGGAAGTTCATTTCCTTGTGCGGTGCTTGGGCATTTCTCAAAAATTCCTCTGTCTCTTCATTCTAGTTCATTCCTGTGTTATTTTTCCTCCTGAGTTTTGAGCTTTGCCTGCTCACAAATTTTTTCTAGTTCCTCCCACTTCTTTGTTTCTTGTTGTAGCTCAACTAAGTTTTTATGTGCACGAGACTGTACCTCATGGTCAATGCTAACCTGCAATTTTTGTAGTGCCCTTGATGGCATCCGCATCAAGACCAATTGGATATGGTCCAAATCCTTCAAGGGTGTCTTCCCCACGATTTCATCCATGCACATCATGCTAGGTTTCATGTAAATCATTGCGTTTGCATGTGGCATGGAGTGGACTAGGTCTCGTTCTTCTACCTCCACTCTTTCTTTGGTCTGTATTGTTGGTGGCTCTATGCCTCTATTGTTGCTTGTTGTATGTGCTTCCCCAAATTTTTTGAGGAACTACCCCATTTCTGTTAGTTCTTTTTACAGTTTATCCCTGTGGTGTGCTGCATGATCAAAAGCTTCTACTAGGCAATCCTGGACCATTCTGGCAATCATTTCCCCATCATCCTTTGTGATCATATAGTTTGGTGATGCTTGTTGCTCCTTTGATTTATTGCGCATGCCTCCTACCTGCACGGCTGGTCTCTTATTTCCCCCTGGTTCCTGTGTGATGGGGTTTGGGGCGATCTCCTGTGCTCCCTCGGCCTATTTCTGTTGTTCGTTGGTCGGCTCTATAGTCTCTTTCTTCCCCTTCTGGGTCCCTGTCTGTTTTGGCCCTTCATCTTCTTGATTTGGCTTGGTTTATCCCGTCCTTGGTTTCTTGGGCACCAAGATTTCCGGAGGCTGTGTTTCCGCCTGTTCTGCCTCTCCTTCTGTTGTTGTTTCTGGTACTTACCAGTTAATGGCTGAGATCCTCCATTCATCTGGCCATTCACTAATGACCATGTCGATATCACCCTCTGTGATGTAGTAGTGCATCTGTAGCCATTGTTTATCTGGATCCTACCTTGGTTGTATCCACATTGTTTGGCATGTGGCCCGAAAGTTGGCGATGTCCGCATATTGCGCGATAGCCTCTGGTGTTATTCTCCATGATCGGTTGATAGATTCATATATATCCCATAGGTATGCTTTGAATATGATTCCATTCTCCCTCTTATGCTTGGCTTGCAACCCAGATCTCAGTAATAGGTATCTCGCTCCTGCTGGTTGTGATCTAGTACAAACAATTACATACCCTCGCTCTCACCATCCCATGAAGGCTATTAGGGTGATCAACCATGAGTAATGGAACTCTATGCCTAGGTCATGTGCATCCTTCTAGTCCTCTTGAAATAATTTCAATAGATATGGCACCCAGCTCATAGAGGTGTCTTTTGCGCACTGAGCTACAACTGCAATGACTCCTGTTGGTACTTCATCTTTGAGGGCATTTTCTGAGCAATTTATAGGCTAATATCTTTGCACCCAATTGTGTAGCTTCATTGTTTATTTATTTGATCATCATCCCCTCATTCCTATGGCAGTGCCATATTTATTATTCATTTATTTTTCCAACGCTTTCTCCTTGGATTTGTCGTCCAGAATCACCGCGAGATCCATACCCTGGGTTGGTAACCCTGTGATTTGTGTGATAACATCAACAGTTACGGGGATGGGTTTGTCCAGCCATATGTCCCCTCCATGTGTGAGTGATAATAGCTACTTGACACATGTGTTCATGTACTGGCCTCTACCAAAATGTGGTAGCTTCAACAAACCTAATATTCTTGTTCTGTCCATCCCAACTGTCCACTGGTGTGGCTGGCTAATCGTTTCTCTAAGTTGGTTTATGACTATGGGCTGCATAAAGACCCTCTGTGAAAGGTCTAGGAACTTGGTTTCATCTGATACGTCATGGTATGAATATTTGATCTTCCTTACATGAACCAATAGCTTTGGTTCTACTTGTACTCCAGTTGGTATGCGTGGTAGAACAATTTCTGCTACAGGTTTCTTGTGGGGTGAGCTCGGTATCTGAAGTCTGTCTTCCTGCTGTGGTGGTTGGTTCGAAGTTCCAACAACTTTTGGTTGCTCCCTCATCATCCATTCTGGCCAAGTTGAGGCATTCGCAGTGGTCTCCTCTTCTGGTTGACCTGAGATGGTCGTTTGCGACTAGTCTGGTTGCACTGGTGCGTCCAGATTTTGTGTCGTTCCGTTAACTTCCAGGGCTGCTTCGATGCTTTCTTGTTGCACTTCCTGTTGGGTTTCCACTTCATCATTCTGGGGCACCTATGCCACTGCTGGCGTATCCACTTTCATGGACTCTACTTGTCTCTACTGAATCTCTTCCAGTATCGGTGTAGAGTTTACCAGTATTGTCTCTGGGGATGGGATTTTTTCGATGTCGATGATCTCTGATTGTTGTTGTTCATTCTCTTCCAGCGGTCCTAGTGACCTAGTTTGAACCCTGGTTGGTCTGGCTTTCTGGCTTGCTTCTGTTGGATTCAATG
Organism: Picea engelmannii; assembly: GCA_009831015.1. Taxonomy (NCBI): domain Eukaryota; kingdom Viridiplantae; phylum Streptophyta; class Pinopsida; order Pinales; family Pinaceae; genus Picea; species Picea engelmannii. The sequence goes on along the minus strand of ML779103.1, from coordinate 827,760 downwards.
GTGCCATAGTGGTGTCTGTCGAACATTTTCCAAGTTCGAATAACTTCGGCGAACTCTCTGGTCTCGCTTTGTTCATTTTGGCTACTAGTACTCTCTCTATTTTCCTTTCGCGAATAGACTAGTTGGTCCCGTTGTAATGTCCCTTTCCAAATAGGAGCTCCAGAAAGGAGGCTTAATGGTCTAACCCACCCTATTAGACTATATCCAGGGCCATAAAGGGGTAAATAGTGTCACTAGAGGTCACTTCAGTCACCGGTGTTATATTCGGAAAGTGACATTGAGCTAAAAAGGGTAAAAAGTGATTTTAAGTCAGTATGGGATAAAAATAGAAGTCAACAGTGAATTAGGGTTTCAACAGTGATTTAGGGTTTTGGAAGTCAACAGTGAATTAGGGTTTCAACAGTGATTTAGGGTTTTGGAAATCTATAAAGGAAGGGTCAACGACTTAATTCATCATTATGCAGATTATGACTTGTCATTGAGGAGAGAGGTGCATCTCAGGAGAGATAGTTCAGTGGATTCTAGGAGGAAGACACCAGTTGGATGATTTTGATGTTGAGAGACACACCCTAGTCACCAGGAAGATCATTAAGGTCTTCCATCATTCTTCAACAGTAGTTACATAGTGTTCAGCAGCAAGGGCACATTCATCTAGAGGGAGGGCGCAAATTCTGAGGGGGTTTTAGGTCAACTTACCCCATCCAAGGGGAATTCCAAGATTTCCCTCCAACCCATTTGAGAGGAGAGAAAGGTGCATATTTTTCCTAGTTCCTCATCATATTCTGATGGAGGAATCATCTGGGACTCATTTTCTAGACTTGGAAGTGCGACACTTTTGGCAGGCACATTTGGGGTTCCAAAGCGAGCATCAGACCAGATTCAGGGAAACCCTTCCGACCCATTTCCCAGTAGACCAAGGCAGTTGTTTTGAGACATATATCATCTGATTTTGATGGTGGAATCACTAGGATGCATTTTTCCAGAAGAAGAGGGGCGCATTCCCCCAGGGGTATCCATCCGAGGTCCATAATCATCAGCAGAGGGGTCCGACAGATACCAGTACTGAGGACTAGAGTAGGGCACATCATTTGGGATAGTTTCTAGGCCATTCCAAGAAGTATAGCTCCCAGGGTGAACATTCCAGACTTCCAGCAGTTACCGTCAGAGCTGCCATATTCCCAGCGCACCCATTGATTCCGAAGCACTCACATATTCTGGGTATTATCTTTTAGTTTCTTATCTGTATTCCGAGTAATATCCTTTTGTCTTCTGATCTAGCCGAGTGTTTTTATTTTATTTAGTCATATTTAGCCTATTGTAATCCGCAAAGATATCATAATACAAACTTTGTAGTCCTTTGTTACATTTATTATTTGTATGATCATTTATATGTTGTAAACAATAGATCCTACATACACATTAACAACATTTCCTAGACTAGCCAAGTTAGGAACATTATAGTGGTATCAGAGCTTTAGTCCTGCCAGCCTGTGACTAAAGACAATGAGTGCAGCAAAAGACCCAAAGGGTCATGAACACGTAGGTGACAAATATGTCACTTACAACAGGCATAAGGAAAGAAGGCACAGGCCTGAATTTCCCCCTTTTCCTCCTAGCTCGGAGGAAGAGGAAGAGGCACATATAGAAGCAGAGATAATGGTAGAACGTGAGGCTGAGCACAAGGCAGAGACAATGTTAGGAGACCGATATGAGCGACCAGAGGGAAGTGACAAGGTCCCTGTAGATCTAGAGATAGCTTTCATGCAGGTTATCAATGATATGTTAGCTAGTCAACGAACCATGTCTCAGTCCTTGGCACATGTGGTTGATAGATTGGCTAGAGTGGGCACCCCAGACAAAAAATTTACCGCATGCAGCATAGGGGAACTCAGTAGCAGAAAATAGACCCCAATCACCCTCTCACACATACACCTCTACGAGTAGGATTCCCAGTTTCCAGAGGGAACCCCCGGTAGCAGCATCGCTACTGATAGCACAGAGGCCACCCACTCATGCAGAGGACATTGCAGAGTATAGGAGGGAGTACATAGCATTGGGTCGTGAATTCCACCAAGACATGACCCTAGTCAAGTACTGTGGACTCAGAGTCAGGAACCGTCCCAGAGAGCTACAAAGGGGAGGACTGGAACAATAGTAGGGGAATAACATGGATTGCATCTGAAAAGTTGGTAAACTCACCATACCTTCTTTCGATGGATCACCCAAATGCACTACCATAGCTTGGGTACAAAAGCTAGACACATACTACAAGCTCAACCAGATGACCGAGACAGAGGACATCAGTTTCACGAGATTACACTTGGAGGGTGAGGCACACGAGTGGTGGTATCATGGATTGGTGACATTGGGTCACAGTCGCATCACTTCCTATAGGGAGTTAACAGAGAGGCTCATGGACAGGTTTGACAGGAAGGATCCTGAGATCCACTTCAGGGATCTAGCCCAGTTGAGACAAACTGGCACAACAGAGGCATTCATCACAAAGTTTCAGCGAGTATCCATGGCAGTGACAGATATATCAAAGCCCAGGATAATCATGCTATTCATAGAGGGACTCACCAAGCCTTTGAGAGGATGGGTGATGGCATAAAGGCCTCCCACCTTGCAGGATGCCATCCTTCACACTCAATATTTGGTAGACTCGGTGCCAAGGACTAAAACCTTTTCCAAGCCCTTCGTACCCCAGAAGGATCGAGACAGGAAGCCATTCTAGAGAGAATGGAAGGGAAAGGAGAAGATGGATGATGATACTAGGTGAGAGCTTATGAGGAAGAAGATTTTCTTCAACTACAAAGATCCTTGGGTCCTAGTCCACCGGTGCATGGGCAAGTGAGAGATTCATTATATTGATGTGGCAAAAGATAGTGTGGATAGTGAGGAGGAGGAGCAGGACAGTGGATCCACTAGCTCAGAGGAGGAGTCAACACAGGTAGAGGAGGAGTCAGCATAGACAGAGGAGTAGCCTCCACATAGACCTCCAACACCAGCAGGAGCCCATCCTCCAGTAGTCCCACAATAGCCTGAGCAGGCTAATAGGAGGAAACCAACAAAGGGAGGAGTCATAGCGACCCTTTCTGGTGTTCCCAGGTATGATACCCTCTAGATCAGAGGGACTATTCAGGGGATACTAGAAATTGCCCTGAAAGATGGTGGGGTCACCCACAACTTCATCGATGCTTCACTAGTATTGAGACGGGTACTTCAGATAGAGGAGTTTGAGGGGTTTGACGTTGCAGTAGAAGATGGCCACACAGTGGAGTGTCTAGACAGAGTTCCGGACTTGGAGGTAAAGTTAGGGAACTATATAGTGAGAGATACATTTTATGTGGTTGACTTATCTGACATAGATGTGGTGTTTGTAGTCTAGTGGATGATTACCTTGGGAAAAATCACCACCAATTACCAAACCTTGGAGATGGGATTCAGAGACCATGACGGGAAGAAGGTTATTCTAAGAGGTATGTCGACAGGAGCACCCATGAAAGTTTCAGCCAAGAGGATGGAGAGGATATTCAAACATGGGGAAGTGGCATATGCCATTGAGTGTTTGATCACTACGCAGAAGGATTTAGAGGGTTGACAACAGTATCATACAGAGATCAAGGATTTATTGGGATGACATCAGCAGGTCTTTGAGGCAATTCCACCAGGGAGACCACCTAACAGGGGGTTTGAGCACACCATTGAGTTGGAGAAGGGGGCCAAACCTATGATCACCCCCCCTATCGTCATCCTAGAAGGTTCAAGGATGATATAGAGAAGGAAATCAAGGAATTGCTAGTGATGGGACACATCAGACCGAGAAGTAGCCCATTTCCTTCTTCGGTTGCCTTAGTTCTGAAGAAGGATGCACATTGATTACCGAGCCTTGAACAAGAAAATCATCAAGAACTGGTACCCTATCCCATGCATTGATGAGTTGATGGATGAACTACATGGGGCAGTTTTCTTCTCAAATATTGATCTACGCTCTAGATATCATCAGATCAACATCCGAGAGCAGGACATAGAGAAGACGACATTTCGATGTCATTTTGGACATTTCGAGTTCCTCGTTATGCCATTTAGGCTAACCAATGCACCCGCTACATTCCAATATTACATGAACCATATATTTAGGGATCAATTAAGGAAATCAGTCTTGGTTTTCTTCGATGACATATTGATCTATAACCGGTCATGGAAAGAGCATGTGAGGCACTTGGATGAGGTATTGAGCATCATGGAGGCACATTCATTATATGCCAAAGAGTCCAAGTGTGAGTTCAGTATGAAAGAGCTACTTTACTTGGGCCACATCATCAGTGCACAGGGGGTACAGGTGCACCAAGAGAAGATCAGGGCCATTCTGGATTGGTCGACGCCCAGGAACGTGACAGAATTGAGGAGCTTCTTTAGGCTGTGCAACTATTACAAGTGGTTTTTCTGGGGTTTTTCTTAGCTTGGAGCACCGCTGATAGATCTTACCAAGCATGGGGCCTTCATATGGACTGATAAATCACAGGAAGTCTTTGATCACATGAAGGAAGTCATGGGCACTTGTCCAGTGTTGGAACTACCAGACTTCACCTTGCCATTTGTACTAGAGTGTGATGCATCCAGCAAAGGGATCGGTGTAGTTTTGATGTAGGGAGGACACCCCATTATGTTATCCATAATTTTGGTCGTCATGCTGATGTAATAATGATGGAGAACTCAGACTCTTCATTGGCACTTTATCCTGAGAAAAGTTACCTTTATCTCTTTCCAGAAATCATAGTTTTGAGGAAGCTTCGCAAGTTGTCAATACATTTGCCTACGAGAATGCATGATTCTCGCAGGTTGTCTTAAGCTAGGGTGCGAGAAGTTTGCACTGTGCCTAACTGCTAGGGTGTGAACATCTTCTAAAGAAGGGAAAAAGATAAATTCTCGAACCTTCTAGAAGGGAATCTTCTAGAAGGATGAGATGGCATTCGAATGGTTATCTAAGTACTGGATTTCCTGATATCTTGGGATCATTCCTATCCAAGTAACTAAATATTTCTCTCCTATATATTGAGGGGAATGCTCATGGAAAAGGTTAGAAGAAAACTAGCAAGAGATTTATTGGAGAATTAGTGAAAGATTGTATGAAGGACTGATGCTACAGCAGCTAGAGACACCAGCAAAGTTATCAAAAGTGGTTGATCTTCTTCATGCATGAGCAAGTGTGTGTGTCAGAGCCAGGAGCCATCGAAAGGAGGTTTGCAACATCAAGGCTCAGGTTGTAATTCTTGCTTTCTATCAATTTAATACAGTAATATGTCCCTTTCCCATAAAGCTAATGTCACTTTATTGCATAACTCCTTGATCATATGCATAGATTAACTGTTGAATATATTAAGTTGTTTTCACTTCAATTGGTTTGAGCTGTCCTGGTCTTGACAGCACAAGAGCATTGGAGCGAAGCTTGGAACAATAGAGACCCAAGGAAGCGATCATAAGGTATGTTCATGATTCTTGCCTCCTAGTTCATTCAACAGTTAAAATCTAGGGAAAAAGTATTATTCTGTCTTGTTTTGTTCTAGATCCAGGTGGATCTAGGGAGATCGGTTTGTGTCTGCACTTACAGATTTATCCAATAACAAAATTGGCGACTCCGCTGGGGATCATTCCCTTTTTCTTTATGGTCTTTTGCATTTTTCTGTGGCCATTTTCTCTAGTCTCATTTTTCTCCTGTCTTATCAGTCTCTGAGTCCTCAGGATATCCTGAGAGACCTTCTGTGTCTAGAAGCCTTTGTCAATTTTGCTTTATTTTTCAAAAAATTTGTCATCTTCAGGAGTTCTCGCACTGTGTTTAACTGCAGCCTGTGAGAATCAGTCAGGTTCACACCCTGCTCATAGGGTTCAGTGCGAGTACCTCTCACCTTGCTAAAGGGTTGCCTGCGAGAAAAATAGATTCTCGCACTGTGTCAAACTGCTTGCCTACGAGAAAGATTTTTCAAAATTTTGAAATTGAATTTTGGTTTTTCTAACTGCTCAGATCAGTTGATTTACCTCTTATGAGCTTATTGGATCAGTGATTGATATGTTTCTTGATTTATTTTGCATGCTTGAACAGTTTTAGGGTTTCAAGGTTTTTTTTTTTTTTGTCCTTTGTAGCTTGACTTTCGTTTCTTGGCTCTTATTGGCAAATTCATTCTCTTTGACTTCTAGAACTGAGTGTGTCTGATTGGCTGAGAACCAGTGATTGGTTGAGAGTTAAGTGCTTGGTGTTTCTCATTTGCTTGTTGGATTGAAAGAACATTTTCGTTTGCGTTGAGAAGACTAATTGGTTTGCTTTTTGTTTTTGCTTTCATTGAAAGAGTTGATTGGGTTGTTATTGCTTGATTCTTTATGATTTGATTTTATGCCTTCTCATTGGTATAGTGAGAGTTCTTTTTGGAAAGTGAACATCAAGTTTTTCTTTCAAAAACATTGTTTTTTATTAAACATTGAAAATCAAATTTTAGACATTGTTGAAGTATTTGAAAAGATAAATGATTGTTTGCATTGACATTTGAAAGGAAATTGTGCATTGCATTGTAGTACAGGGTTGATTTGGAAAATTTTCTCTCTCTCTCGTAAATAGGATTCATGGAATGAAAAGTGTTATATTTCATTTTTATCCTTGCATTATTTGGATCAGAGTCATACAACATGAGTTTCACTTCCGTTACCTTTGAATAAACAACAGCTTTTAAAACATTGCGTAATATTAAAATTTATCTAGTAACTCTTTGCTAGGGCTCTTGTACACCAACATTTAGCTAGGCTAGTGCTTTGGAGTAGGAAGAGAGATACACTCTCCAAAAGTTCAAAACAAACAATAGCATCTTGAGTTAGGAAGTTTTAAGTTCCATTTGCAACATATTGTCCTGGGAAGCCCTTCTAACACAAGGGTTAAGCACTAGGTCGCATTGGTGTTGGCAAAGTTACTAACCCTGCTTTGTTGACATCAGTGTAGAGATTGCACGTATTACAGGAGTCACTCGAAAGGTATACCTACAATGATGAGTGGAATCCTTTTGAGTTGATTTCAGGCTAGATACCTTTCCCTTGCATGTGGATCGGACTGACGACTATTCCCCCAGGCTTTACTGTTGTTGGTGGTGACCTTAGTAGCCTATCTCTCTAGGTTCTTACCCAAGGTGACTGTGGAGGGGAAATTCTTCACGGTACCTGGAATTGACGTTGGCCAGACTCACTCGAGCTCCTTGGAGGGTATACCCACAATTATGTGTGGGAGCTTGCACTAGGGTGCAAGTCCGTTAAGCAGGTCTTCAGCGTAACTTTTCCACCCTAGCCCCGCCCCTTCTCATCTCGTTGTTGTGACGTTGTATTTCATCACCAACTAGTGGCTTCAAAATTAGAAGGTATTGTTTGCTTGGTGATTGCTTCCTAGATTTTTTTTACTAGCGCGTGTTGTTTGTTTCTCGAAGTTGACCATAGGAGTTTCTTCATGGAGCTTTTCATTCATTTACAATTGCTCCCCCACGACGTTCACGTAGAATGCAAGGTTTATCTCCAGAACATTCGGACAGTTCTCAACCCTTGCCTACTAGTACACCTGAGAGCTCTCCTTGTCAGAGTGAAGTCCCAGTTGTCACTCCACCACACGTGGAAACAAGTGACGTCCCAGTTGTCACCACACCACAGGTAGAACGTATTGATTCTCTCAAAGATTTTCGAATTACCAATACTAGAGAGGATTATCGCATTCGTCGTGGTGAACGACCTGTTGTGCGATCAAATTCTTATGAAGAAGCAGTTGTTACATATTCTGAATCGACCGTTGGGCCTTCTCCCGGTGTAGTAGGCCAAGATCCTTTTTGGTCAGGTAATTTTTGACGTGTCCTTTTTGGTACTGAGTCACCTACAGTCTACGAAATCAACCCTCCGATATTTTCTGAGATAGAAACTACACCAGAGACTACTACTTATCACTTTGTTCTCCCTCCCAAGATGGCCCATCTCGCAAATACTACGAGTGTCCAAACCGAAATTACTGCAGCTACTCTTGCTCCTATCAATACCCAGCGAATGCCTGAGGTCAACCCGACTTTACCCCCTGATTACCATGCGTTGAATGCTTTGTTGAATGCTTCCAATCCAACACCTCCGCCAACCCCAGCTGGTTCTCCAGGTGGTCCTCCTTTTCCTGGGTATGATGTTCCTTGTTTTATTCCGACACTCCCACCTTTTCCTTCTGGCAATCCTAATCCTAGTGGCACTATCCCAACTGTTGCACCGAACTTGCAGATTCCTGTTGGTGGACAGGGTGGTACGGTTCCTTTTCCTTTTCCCGAACACAATACAGTTACTACGCAACCTACGGTTGGCACACAACTTCCGGGTGGAACCTACAGTTGGCACACAAATTCCGGGTGGAACTATAGCTACGATAGGAGGACCAACCTCACCTTTTGGACAAAACATACCTCCTGAATTGGCCCAGTATTGGAATCAGCTTCTACAAAACTTTCCTCAAAATGTTGGGGGGCAACAAACTGTCCCTACTGTAGGCCAACCTTATCCAGGTATACCTAATCCTATTTGGGGTCAGGGTCAAACTACTCAACCCCAAGTCCCTACTCAAACGCAAGGTTACAATCCTTGGGGCTACTATCCTATCCGGCCACCACCGAATCAGCCAGGATCTTCCCTCTACGGACAATCTGCTTATGGTCCTACTGGTTTGCCGACAGGGATTCCACCCCAAAACCATCAGTACCCGCAAGTTAACCGACAGTTACCTTTTCTTGCTACCTTGGATTTGCCAGATTTGTCCAGGATTCTAAATGATCCTATTCGTCACTCTCCCCAATGGCCTGCTATTCCTGCTAAGCTTCCATCGGATATTCCAAAATTCGATGGCAAGGCGGGAGAGGACCCAAATAATCATGTTATGACTTTTCACTTATGGTGTTCATCCAACTCGCTGATGGATGACTCCATTCGTCTACGTCTTTTTCAACGAACCCTCACCGGTTCTGCTGCAAAGTGGTATATTGAATTGCCACAAGGTTTCTTTTATGATTTCAACACCCTAGCTATGGCTTTTCTTACACATTACTAGTTACCGATCCATTACGATACTGGGACTGAGATCTTGACTTCCTTCAAACAAACTAAAGGCACTCATATATCGGATCATATCCATGAGTGGCGAAGGAGACGACGTCTCATCAAACTTGAACTCCCTGATCAGTTACTGGCCGAATGGTTTACGAAATCTTTCGTGAATGAAATTGGTAAAGACATTGCCATGGGTGGTGTTGTTACTGAAGAACAGGCTATCAGTCATGCTCAATATCTTGATCTCGTTTATTCGCAAATGGGAAAACCACTCCTGTTGAAGATCGGGATAAGTGCAAGCCACAATATCCTTGCCTTATCTGTGGTGACGATCACTACACAAAGGATTGTCCTCGACGTGCCGAGGTTACTAAGTTCCTTCAAGGAACGCCTAAACCCTCTACACTGGCAGTCTTGTCCCAACCCTTCCCGTCTCAACAACAGGCCCAATTGGTCATCCATGACCAACCATCTACTTCTACGACATCATATGTTTTGATGTGTACTAGTGATTCTATGAAAAATAACGTTGCACTCACGACTAGAGCCAAAGACTATACTCCGTCTGAGGAGAAGGTTGACGATTTACCTCCTGATTTGGTACAGCCCTCTCCACCGACTCCACCTACGAACGGTCCTCTTCATCTCAAACGACCGAGCCTTGATACAGTTCTGTGACCACCCCCGAAAGGTGTCATTAAGAAATTGGCCTTCAATCCTCATGCTCGTGCGTCTCAGAACTATAGCATTGTCGAAGATCTGGCCCAAGCACCTTTAGCGATGTCTGCCCTTGAAGTCCTTCAGTCTTGTCCTGCACAACGAAGGGCTCTGTTGAAAGCTATAGGTGGAATTGATCCTACAAATTTGAATTTAATAGTCTTTGACTTGGAAGATCATATTCCAAGGTTACCCCCTCAACTTGCGTTTCATATACAAGTTGTTGTCGCCGACAAGAATATTTGTCGAACTGTTATAGATGAGGGTGCCTCAACGTGTGTAATGTCTTTTGCTTGTTGGAAAGCCATTGGCTCTCCTCCCTTGAACGAATCACAAAATACTTTGAAAGCCTTCAATGGTTCTGGTTTTAAGCCTTACAGTGTTATTCCATCATTTCCTGTTACTCTAGAAGGAAAGACAGTCCAAGTTGAAGTGAAAGTTTTTGATGCTCCCCTAGATTATAATCTTCTACTTGGTCGTAGCTGGATAGATTCTATGCACGATGTTGTGTCAACACTTTTCCATGTCATATGATTTCCTCATCAGGGAAAATTTGTTACGGTTGATCAACTTGCCTTCTTTAATTCTGACACTCGTACGGGCAACGTGCCGTTTATAGCTAAAACCCCACCGGGTTACAAGAATGTCGGTGTAGGCTTTTTAAAAGACTCTTCATTAATGGGTACTTTCCCCATTCCACCACCACCCGATATTCCACGCCGTCAGTTGCTTCTATTAATATGATTTCTGCTGTACCTCATGAGATTCCTGTGTCTTTTGACCCTTGGATAGTCCCTGACCTTGGAGATCATGCTCGTTTTGGTGACGTCATGCCGTTAAGTCTAGTTGAGTCTGCTTATCATGCTATTCAATCGGCAACACCTTCTACACCTTCTCCTGATGAGTTGTCTCCCGATCCTTTCTGTGTCATCTTCCCCACTGACAAGATGATCATGTCTGTCGTGGGGGGCACCCCTTGGAATGCTGGGCATCATCATTCTAGGTTGTTTCTGGAACAACATACTCTTGAGCACTACCGTTGGATTCCGTCTCCGTGGACTAGTGTTGTCATCCCGCCCGTTCCTATGGTCTCACTTGATCCCTTTATGACAGGGGGCATTGACTTCATGACATGTCACCCTCCTTCGACCGGGGGGCATGGTTACCGTACTGTAGCCGTGGATTATTTCACGAAATGGGCCGAAGCGAGGTCGACATTTCACAACACTGGTATCCCTTCGAGTGAACCCAGGCATGGGTTGTACTTGAAGAAGTACTATGCATAAGTTATTTGTGCACAAGTACTTGTATTTTTATGTATCATACTATGTGTGTGTTACTTTAGTTTTCTTTTGACGTTATCTGGTCTCTTCCCTTACGTGACATTGTGTTTGGTTGCCAGATGCCGGGAAATTTGCTACCCTATATTGGCTTCACTGATGGTGCTAGTCGTAGTACTCGGAACCTAGCTTCCGCTTCATGGGAAATCTATGCCCCAACAAATGAACTTATATCTTTACGAGGTGTATGTCTTGGCCAAGCAACCAACAACATCGCAGAGTATAGCACCGTTATTGAATTATTTGTTGATGCTATCTCACTTGGAATTCGTCATTTGGTTGTGCGACTTGACTCGCAACTTGTAGTACTGCAACTAAGTAATATCTACTCTATTCGAAGTCCTACTCTATTAAGGGTATATTTGCGGATTCGCCTCTTGGAACGGTATTTTGATTACATTGAATATCAGCATATTCCTAGATGTCTTAATACATTGACAAATGCATTAGCTAATTATGTATTGGACAAGCATTTGAACCATTTATAAATCAAACACATTAAAATTCACACAATAGAAACCATCTGTATATATAACGGTCAAAAGAGTTTGTTTTTACAAAAAGTTTGTCCGAAGACCAAAATATCAAAAATTGAAGCTTATAGCTTCTACATAGTGACGTCACGGATGACGTTCATGGTAACACACAACTGCCCTAGCTACCCTGCAGAGCAGTCGACCCATAGCTATTGATACTCCTACAGTATGACGTTGATCGCGTCGTGGAACCTCTTCCAGAGTCATATCTGGAATGTCTGCTATCAGTCCTTCTAAGTTCTGTTCCACCACTTGGTAATCTTCGACATACTGTGGTAATATTGCTGCTGCTTCTCCTTGTCACTGAATAGGAGAGGTGCCAGGAGGTCTATACGGTCCAACATCTGTGTTATCAACAAATTTTTTGTGTTAGTATTCGGATAAATCTATAAAACAAAAACATTTAAATATGATAAAAATTCAAAAACATTTAAAATGAGAAAATTTGTGTACTTCTTACCGAGGTCTCCCCACTGAGCGTCCTCAGGTAGTGCTAGATCCGGATCTCCTCGGAAATCCAACCCGGCATACGCGTAGTCATCGACCATCAGCATCTGGTTTTGCAACCAGTCAAAGAAAATATCGTCATATTTGACGATTGGTCCTGCCACGTGCCGGGCCATAAGCCGACACCATCGCAACATCCTCGGATCCCTAGGACCCAGAAAGTTCCACTCAACCTAGAGTCTGAATACTGGGACTCTCTTGAGGAAGAAAGACACTAACAAAGATCCATATCCAAATTGTTTCAGTTCTCCCTGCCTGCATTTAGTCAGTTGTCTTTTGATACTGCGTAATACTGCATCAGCCCAGTTAAATACTCGGGGCTCAGTACACTTGATGGCGTACTGGAAATAGCTCTGTAATGCCATATGGGGAGCGGCACTTCCAGCCATCCGAGCAATCGTGAAGAGAATAGTGCGGAGAGTCAGGTATGTTACTCCCCAGATCGCCACTTTCCCTTTCTTTCTTTCGGCCTCGGGTACACAGTATTGATTGCAATATTCACTCTTTTTTAACCCGCCATCTCTGCTGCCAGTCAGACTGACATAAGACCCGCACCTGGATAATATGGTCAAGAAGTATATGTCCTCTATGTCAATGGCTAATGTGTGAGCTCCTACAATGAAAATTTGCTGGTCTGGATCCCACATACGGACTAGATACTCCAGTAATCGGACTTGGGATCTCATGCCCGGGATACAGAAGTATTTTAAGAGACCACAATCTCTTAATGCGGCTATGGTGGGAGGATGATTCTCAGCATTTGTGTTATCCTCCTCATGTTCTCATTCCCTCCACTCAAGCACCATGTTTGTGGCTATTTACCTACATAAGAAACATACAAAGAGGATTAATGATCTTATTCATGAAATGAATCTTTTTCATTGGCTAATCTTTTAAAAAAAAATTGAGTTTTGCGCTGCTCGCAGGTGCCTTATTATGCACAGTGCGAACACCTCGTAGGTGGCTCAAATCCCACCTGCGAGAACGAGTCATTCTCGCAGGTCCCGTATGGGCCACCTGCGAGAATGCCTCCACGCATATATGGTTCAAAAAATCACTTCAAACAACAGTTTTAACCAATGGAATCAAAATTTTAAACCATGGAAAGATTAAGAATGAAGAACTTACCAAAATTCTGCTGACGGCTCATCAAATGATCACTCGTAGCTCCCGGAAATCAATGCCGAATTCAGAGGGTAAAATGAGGGTTTTTGGAACTCAATGGTGAAAATATGAAATGATATGGTAAAATTGGTTATTTACTCATTTAAATTACTTTTTACTATGTCAATTTTGGGTTTTTATGTTTACCTATTGTTTAAACCTAATGACTAATATGAAAATGAGTGTTATGACTTGCAGGTGTGAAACGTTGATGATTATGGACAAATTTTTCTTCGTTATGGTGTGGTTTTGATAGTTTTTTATGGTTTTTACATAAAACCTCAAGCATCTTTTTGTCTGTTCTTGCGCTCATGAAAAACATAAGAACGTGATTGAGTATAGTTTTATCACTTTTTTGGGCTCACCAATGTTATACGAAAAAGGAACCCCCCTGGAGTTCTCTTTAAGCTCTTTTCAGACTCTCTAAACATGAAAAGATTGCCAAGCGACCTTGCTATTTTCACGCTCGATAAAGTATTTGAAGTACGCGTCTTTCGAGCGATAGTTTAACCCTTTTTCGGTCTCGTTGGACTACTGTATGAAAAAGGAACTGAGAGAGTTCTCTTTTAAGTGTTTTTCCAAACTCTATAATCTTGAAAAACCTTCGAGTTTACTATCTCTGGACTCGTTAAACAAACATTGACAGACCCGTAATGGGACCGAACCACTCCTTCTTAGGGTTCGTTAAACATACTCCGAGGGACTCATCCGAAGGATGAGCTTATATCAACAAGCATATGTGATCCTCTTCAAGCATGCGTAAAAAGAAAGAGGTACTTGCCAGAAATGGTGGGGGAAAATTTGGGAAAGGGACATGTTTCATCTTTGTATTGATTGGCAGTAGGTGTCGCTCTTGAACATGACACCCCCTATTCATCATTTGAATATGGTTTGGGAAATCCATTTGTCTCTCTTTCAATTGATTACAAGGTCATTCCATGTGTCGTTTTGGAGTCAATGCTACCAAATCATTGGTCATGTCATTCATATGTTCAAGAGAAGTCCATCTGAAACCTATATTGAGTCGGCCATCTGCAGTTGTCCATTGTCTCCGTGTCGGCCTTCCCTGTGTCCAGTCCAATTTGTAAACTGCTCTGTTTCACCTTCAAACTATGTTACTCGTTTCGTGTCATTGATGGGCGATACATCAAGGCCCTCCTGTGACGAGTTTTGTTCCGTCGACTTCAGCTCATTATCCAGAATCAAGACCTGGAAATTATTCAGTACCTTGGAGCTTGCATGCCTCAATGGCAAGTTTCCTCGCTTTCGACAGTGGGTTTACCTAATTGACACCTGATTGAAAGATTCCGTCGGGTGTTCGACATCAGATCATTTATTCACAGTCGATGGATTGTACTATAGTACCTTGGGAGTCATTGACATCAATGGTGATTTCCCTCGAACTTGTTAACGGTTACATCAATGACCGGTAATCAAGTGGTTTCTACCATGTTCAACTTTGACACATGTAATCACATGGTTAGATTCGTACTTCAGGCAATGAGATTGAAGACCCTGGATATTATCTTTGTGATCCAAATTGCGATGGAGTATGTATAATTTGTGACACATAGATCCACTGTGTATGATTTCGTGGCTATGTCGTCTTGATTAAAAAATTGTCGCATAGATCCACAGTGTATTCAGGTGGCTATGCTATATTGTGACGGCATGGATCCACAGTGTATGATTGGTGGCCATGACCTTTGTTTATGATTTCATCAGTCTATGATCTGAGTATGGGAATGCCTACCTCAGAAATTGGTATATATGATATTCTGCAGATGCTTGGGTGTTTGCAAGTTTCCGATTAGATGTGCTCTTGGTTCTTGACACACACATTCAGCTTACAAAGTCTATCGACTATCACTGGTTCCAATCTCAGACTTTGGGAGGCATTCTGTTATCCATAATTTTGGTCGTCATGTTGATGTAATAATGATGGAGAACTCAGACTCTTCATTGGCACTTTATCCTGAGAAAAGTTACCTTTATCTCTTTCCAGAAATCATAGTTTTGAGGAAGGTTCGCAGGATGTCAATACATTTGCCTGCGAGAATGCATGATTCTCGTAGGCTAGCTTAAGCTAGGGTGCGAGAGGTTCGCATTGTGCCTAACTGCTAGGGTGCGAACATCTTCTAAAGAAGGGAAAAAGATAAATTCTCGAACCTTCTAGAAGGGAATCTTCTAGAAGGATGAGATGGCATTCGAATGGTTATCTAAGTACTGGCTTTCCTGATATCTTGGGATCATTCCTATCCAAGTAACTAAATATTTCTCTCCTATATATTGAGGGGAATGCTCATGGAAAAGGTTAGAAGCAAACTAGCAAGAGATTTATTGGAGAATTAGTGAAAGATTGTATGAAGGACTGATGCTACAACAGCTAGAGACACCAGCAAAGTTATCAAAAGTGGTTGATCTTCTTCATGCGTGAGCAAGTGTGTGTGTCAAAGCCAGGAGCCATCAAAAGGAGGTTTGCAACATCAAGGCTCAGGTTGTAATTCTTGCTTTCTATCAATTTAATACAGTAATATGTCCCTTTCCCATAAAGCTAATGTCACTTTATTGCATAACTCCTTGATCATATGCATAGATTAACTGTTGAATATATTAAGTTGTTTTCACTTCAATTGGTTTGATCTGTCCTGGTCTTGATGGCACAAGAGAATTGGAGTGAAGCTTGGAACAATAGAGACCCAAGGAAGCGATCATAAGGTATGTTCATGATTCTTTCCTCCTAGTTCATTCAACAGTTAAAATCTAGGGAAAGACTATTATTCTGTCTTGTTTTGTTCTAGATCCAGGTGGATCTAGGGAGATCGGTTTGTGTCCGCACTTACGGATTTATCCAATAACACGTTATATTCAAGATCCGGAATCTTAGTCATCCTGAGAGGTTGTACTCCATTTATGACAAGAAAATGTTGGAAATCATGCATGCCTTGACCAAGTTCAGACAATATTTGGTGGGTAGCAAATTCGTGGTCAAGACCGATCACAATAGTTTGAAGTATTTCCTTGAGTAGAAGGACCTCAGTGAGCGCCAACAGAAATGGGTGACAAAGGTACAAGAATTTGAATTTGACATAGAGTATATCAAGGGGAAGAAGAACATTATGGCCGATGCACTATCGAGGAGACCTGCGACATGTTCTTTGATGGAGATTTCAGCAGATTGGAAATCCCACTTGTTAGTGGAATATTCCAAGAACAAGTTCGCTTGTGAGGTGATGGATGGGCAGATATAGGATGACCGGTATAGGGTCATTGACGATGTCATATTTTACAAGGATAGAGTCTACTTGGGGACAGATTCATGGCTTAAGAAGAATATCCTCACCGCAGTTCATGATTCACCTCTAGCAGACCATCAAGGGTTTTTCAAAACCTATAGACATATCAGAGAGAGGTTCTCATGGAAGGGCCTCAAACAGGACGTTATGAGACACGTCAATGAGTGTGTGACTTGCCAGCAGAACAAGTCAGAGCATGCTCTTCCAGCAGGGCTACTTTATCCACTCCCCATTCCAGAGAAGAAATGGGAGAGTATATCTATGGACTTCATCACAGGTCTACCCAAGGTCCAGGGTAAGGACCATATCTATGTAGTGGTCGACAGATTGATCAAGTTTGCTCACTTATATACCATACCGATAGAGTACAACACAGTTCAGCTAACCGAGATTTTATTCAGGGAGATCTTCAGACTTCATGGGTTGCTGAAGAACATCGTCAATGACAGGGACAATCGATTCATAGGGACATTCTGGAGCGAATTGTTTCGGTTGGTGGGGATAGAGTTGACACCTAGCACCAGCTATCACCCTCAGACAAATGGGCATACTAAGAATGTCAATAAGTGGGTTGAAGGGTATTTGAGAAACTATGTAGCAGGACAATAGAGAATGTGGGTAAAGTGGTTACATTTAGGAAAACATTGCTACAACAACACCTTCCACATGTCCATTGGTATGACACCCTTCCGAGCATTGTACGGATATGATGCTCCCACTTTGGTAGACTTGGTCTTTGGGGAGAGAAGAGATCCCAAGCCCAAGGATTGGATCATAGAGAGTCAAGATATTCTCAAGTTGTTGAAAGAGAACCTGTAGGTGACACAAAACCGACAGAAGATAAGTGCAGACATGCACAGGATAGAGCGCAACTTTGAGGTTGGAGATTTGGTTTTCTTGAGACTCCAACCCTACAGATAATCATCTCTGAAGAAGAGTGGGGCTGAGAAGCTCAAGTCCAAATTTTATGGTCCTTAGAGGATCATGCGTTGAGTAGGCGAGGTTGCTTACGAGCTAGAGCTTCCAGAGGGGAGAAAGATTCATAACGTGTTCCACGTGTCTTGCCTCAAAAAGGAAGTGGGACAATTCATTAGCACATTAGAGGAGCTTCCCCCGTTGGATGAGGAGGGACAGTTGGAGTTAGTTCCGGAGGAGGTTTTGGAGTTTTGGGAGTGGAAACTAAGGAGCAGGGTCATCAAAGAGTGTTTGATCAGATGGAGAGGGCTTCCAGTAGAGGACGCTACTTGGGAGAGTGAGCAGGTGTTGTAGCACCCTGGACTAGTATTGCTTGAGGACAAGAAATTTTGGGAAGGGAGGACTGTAATGTCCCTTTCCAAATAGGAGCTCCAGAGAGGAGGATTAATGGTCTAAATTGCCCTGTTAGACTATAGTCAGGACCAGAAAGGGGTAAACAAGGTCACTAGAGGTCACTTCAGTCACCGGTGTTATATTCAGAAAGTGACATTGAGCTAAAAAGGGTAAAAAGTGATTTTAAGTTAGTATGGGCTAAAAATATAAGTCAACAGTGAATTAGGGTTTCAATAGTGATTTAGGGTTTTGGAATTCAACAGTGAATTAGGGTTTTAGCAGTGCTTTAGGGTTTTGGAAAGATATAAAGGAAGGGTCGGTGACCTAATTTATCATTATGCAGATTACGACTTGTCATTGAGGAGAGAGGCGCATCTCAGAAGAGATAGTTCAGTGGATTCTAGGAGGAAGACACTAGTTGGCTGATTTTGGTGTTGAGAGACACACACTAGTCATCAAGAAGATCATTTAGGTCTTCGATCATTCTTCAGCAGTAGTTACATAGTGTTCGGCGGCAAGGGCGCATTCATCCAGAGGGAGGGTGCAACTTCTGAGGGGGTTTTAGGTCGACTTACCCCATCCAAGGGGAATTCCGATATTTCCCTCCAACCTATTTGAGAGGAGGGCAAGGCACATATTTTTCCTGGTTCCTCATCAGATTCTGGCGAAGGAATTAACTGGGATGCATTTTCCATAATTGGATGTGCGACACTTTTGGCAGGCACATTTGAGGTTCTAGAGCGAGCGTCAGACTAGATTCAATGAAATCCTTCCGACCCATTTCCTAGTAGAACAAGGTGGTATTTTTGAGACATATCTCATCCAATTCCGACGGTGGAATCACTAGGACACATTTTTTCAGAAGAAGAGGGGCGCATTCCCTTAGGGGTATCCATCCAGGGTCCAGAATCATCAGTAGAGGGGTCTGACAGATACTATTACTAAGGACTAGAGCATGGTGCATCATTTGGGACAGTTTCCAGGCCATTCCAAGAAGTATAGCTCCTAGGGCGAACTTTCCAGACTTCTAGCAGTTACCGTCAGAGCTGCCATATTCCCAGCACACCCATTGATTCTGCAACACTCACATATTCCAGGTATTATCTTTTAGTTTCTTATATGTATTCCGGATAATATCATTTTGTCTTCTAATATAGCCGAGTGTTGTTATTTTATTCAACCGTATTCGGCCTATTGTAATCTGCAGAGATATCATAATACAAAATTTGCAGTCCTTTGTCGAACTTATTATTTTTATGATCACTTATATGCTATAAACAATAGATCCTACATACACATTAACAACATTTCCTAGACTAGCCCAGTCAGGAACATTACACCCATGCTCGCGTGTTTTATGGGTTTTTCATGAAGCTTGTCGAGGACGCTTCCTCCATTATGTGTTGAATGCATCATAACTATGGCTTCAATGCATCCCATTGGCGTGTTTAATGTGATGTCCCATCGGTCCTTGTCATGCTTTAATTATGCTTAGTGTTGTCCTGTCATACTGCTTTTGCCAACTTTTTGTTTCCCACTTGTTTTCCAATTGTATGCAACCGTTGTTCGTTCCTTTGCCGAATTTGTGTTTCGAACGTCCTATGGGATTTCTATCTCTGGCGTGCTGCACGCTTTTTAGTCTTGTTTCGTTTTGTTATTTTTTTTTTCTATTGCACGGTCGGTGGTCGACTGTCCTTGTACAACTTCAATGGGATCCCGTTGATCATTCCTCTAAGGTATGCACCTGCTAAATCTCTTAACTGTATATCTCCTCAGTCTGTGAAATATCTTACCTCATATGGTCCTAACAAATGCATTATGAGCTTCCCCGAGTGTTGAAATGACTTGTTCTCATAGAGCAGTACTAGATCTCATTCCTTGAACATTTTCTTCTTGATGCGTCGATCATGCCAAGCTTGATCTCTTGCTTTCTTCACTTGTTGATGGAAAGAACCACGTGGCAGTTCAATATACCACTTGGCGGCTGAGCCCGTAAGTGTTCGTTGGAAAAGACGCAAACGTATGGAATCGTCCATTAAGGAGTTTGATGAACACCACAAATGGAAAGTCATCACATGGTTATTTGGGTCTTCTCCAGGTTTACTGTCAAATTTTGGAATATCATAAGGGAGTTTAGCTGGAATCACTGGCCAGAAAAGATAATGCAGGATAGGATCATTGGTCAACCGAGACAAGTCTGGGAGATCCAGAGTAGCAAGAAATAGTAGTTGTCGATTAAACTGCGGGTGATACTGGTGTGGCATAGGGACACCAGTAGGACCGTAAAATGGGTTAGGTGGATAATTGTAACCAGTGGGTCCTCCTGCATAGGGTTTTTGTTGACTAGAGTAAACAGGATTCGAGGAGGGTTGAGAAACATGTGCGAGCGGAGGATAACCAGATGGGTTTTGAGGATTATAATTTGGATTTGGTGTTTTCCCATACGGGTAAACATTTTGTCCATAAGGAGGATATAGATTAATCCCTTGAGAAATATGACGTTGTTGTAGACCTTGAGGATTATGTCCCCTAGAGAACTGTGGGTTTCCTGGGAAAGGTATGTTCCACGGATTGGATGTTGTAGATGCATTCTGTCCAAAAGGTTGATGATGGACTCCAATTTGAGGTTGCCCCCTAGCATGAGGTTTCCCTCAAAATCGAGGTTTCCCTCTGAAAGGAGGTTTCCCCCCAGCATGAGGTTTCCCCCCAAACAGAGGTTTCCCTCCAAATAGAGGTTTCCCCCCAAACAGAGGTTGCCCTCCAAAAGAAGGTTTCCCCCCAGCATGAGGTTGAGTCCCTGGAATTTGGAAACCAGATGTAAACGACTAACCAATGTCGCTTAATGGATTAGATCCACCAATACCGGTCCCTCCGGGTTTTTGTATAGGTATAGAACTTCTAGGTATAACTTGGGTAGTGTTGAAAACAAATGTATTCAGTGCTTTGTACCCAAGGGGAAGTGACGAAGAAGGCCTAGATGAAAGTGGTGTACCAATGGGAGCTTGGCTAACCACCACATTACCAGTGGGAATAGTTGCAACGTGAGGGACCATCATAGAATGGGCCATCTAGAGATAAATAGTGGAACTTGGACCAACAGACTGCATGTTCGGACCAATGAACAGTGTGGTTGAAATAACGGTTGTACTAGTAAAATGATCTAAAGGTATGGTGTAGGTAACATATGTTTTCGTTATTATGGATATAATAGTTATATCAGCACCTATTCCTAATCTGTAAAGGTCTCACACCGTGCGAGGTGAGCTTTGAACTATGTCAGCAATCCAAAGGGGGTCTCTGACTTGAGGGCCCGAATGAGACCTGGTCAGAATTTCAGAAGGATCAACGACAACAAGTTCTCTGGCTGAATTCAGTTGGAGAAAACACCTTTCATATCCCTCAGGAATGCGGAAAGCCTTCATAGAATCCGTAAAAATTCAAAAATTTTCTAAAGAGGTGGAAGCTTCCTCCTGTGAGGTTATAATGTCGTGGACCTCTCTCTGTTGAGGAGAGCCCTCCATAGAATGAGGGGTTAAAGGGGTAGAATCTTCCATATTTTCTAGGTGAAGTCCCTATACCATATGCGAACAACATGGAGGGTCGATGTTGGCGGAGAAAATTTGACAAAAAAAATCTATGGCCAACTAACGTAAAAGAAACAACATTCACTAATCAAATATAGGAATCAAACCAAACAAACAAAACCTTATTTCGATGACCATACTAGTTTCTGTTATAGAGAAATCCTCCTACAGACAAGTGGATTCTCTCTTGGGCTCTAGACTCCTAATACCAAGACAAAAAAGTGCTATTGTGGACACTGACTTTCCTTTGCATGAAGATAAACCATTCAAAGAAGAAGAAGGAAGAAGGGTAAATACCTTTCATCGATGTTTGTCCTTGCTCTATCCAGACTGATCTTGATATCCAAGTTCTTCAGAAGGTCCTGAAATATAATGAGAAACAACAACGATACTTCCTACTCTACCATGATTAGCTCCATAATGGATCTATGAAAGAAACAAGTTCATGAAACATACACAAACTTTAAAGGAAAGAATCCAAGCATATATTTATATTAATGAAAACAAAGTGAGATGCTTACAACCATGGATGTAGGTGTAGAAGCTTCACCAAGCTCTCTTTGTCCGGACCCTTACTCAAATAATCCACACACAGAATGATGATGCTTCAATGATATCTCCCTTATGAGAGCCCCCTCTTTTCGAGAGGCTGGTCAGGAAGTATACATCTTCCAAATCGATGGTGAGAAGCTGCATTCCAATTTGGAACCCATGTTTTGTGATGTTCCATAGCCCAATCATATGTCCGAGAAGAAGAATCTCTTTCTTCATTTTTTTCATGTTGAAGAACTTGAGGAGACCAAAATTCCTTAATGCAGCCCATGTTTGGGGAATTTGCAAGGCGGCCACATCATCAAGCTCATGCTCTCTTTCTTTCCACTCGATCATTATTATTGCCGAAGTCACCTACAATCATCAACCATCAAAGTTCATTAATCACGTTTTTCGGCATTTTTTAGGAATTGAAAAACTTAAAAAAAAAAAATTGTTTGCTTTGTCTATGAGGCTAATTCCCCCTTTATATTCACATCAGGGCACCAGCGCTTCCCCGTAGTAGCCACCATAGCGCTTTAAAAAATTAGAACGCACAACTTCACATTTTGAGAGAGCGTTGGCGAATTTTGGGCGTTTTTCTTGTGTTTTTGGGCAACGCCCTCTCCACCACTACACCAGAGCATTGGCACACCCTTCATTATCTTGCAAGGGAGTTTTCAAAATCATGCAACACTCCCCCACTAATCCTAGTGGAGCGTCGAACCTTTTTGGGCGCTTGAGCCAACCTAGGGCATCATTTTTTGCACCTAATTATTGCCTTAAAACAAATTTTGAACTGTACAAATGAAAGAAAGGAAGAAGAGAACCAACCTAGTAAAAACGGTGAGGAAAATAGTTGGCCATAGCTCCGGCACCGAACAATGCAAGATTCACCTCCAAAGAAAAAATTCTCCACTGCTACAATTATTTGCACAAATGAAATGGTAAATGATATTTTTACCCCATTTTACTATTATAAATTTCATTTTTTCCTAAGATATAGTTATTTTTTGGTTTTGAAAATATTTTGGAGGCCTTGTTAATCCCTCAGAATACAGTTTTGACAGTATTGGCAGGTTTCAGAGTAGTTTTGTTTGTTTTTTCATCTTATCACATTCACGAGCATAGTCTTAGTTCTTTCTCAAGCTCAAAAACATAAGAATGCACCGGACAAACTTTTATCTCTTTTTTGGACCCACATGGATACACAAAAAAGGAACCCCTTGGAGTCCTCTTTAAGCTCTTTTCAGACTCTCTAAACGTGAAAATATTTCCGAGTGATCTTGCTTCCTTTCCCACTCATTAAAAGGTTTGAAAGGGCGTCTTTCGAGTGATAATTTATCTCTTTTTCGACCTCACAAGACTAACATTTTGAAAAAGGACAACACTAGAGTTGTCTTCAAGTCATTTTAAGACTCTCTAAATATGAAAAACCACCGATTTTACCTTCTGTGGACTCGTTAAACAATCATACATTGAAGGGCCCATATGGAACCAAACCCTTCTTCTAGTTCGTTAAACAAAGGAAGAGGGAATTACCAAAGGTGAGTTATATCGATCTTGTGTTACCCTCCTCGAGCTTGTTAAATTAAAAAGAGGTACTTGTCTATCTAGATGGGGGGGAAATTGAAGGAAGCAAGCCAAGCAGTTTTTGAGAACATTACCAATAACTCTTACAGTCACCCTTGAACAAAAATTTTTGTCTTTGCACACATTTCAATCCATTAAAAATTTGCACTGAACCAATCCTTTGAGTTTCCTTACTCCTTTGGGTCACCCGATGAAATTCACAGTATGCATTATCAATTTTTGGTCCATGTCCAGTTTCTGTTGTCATGCCTCAATGTTCAAGGGAAGTATCTACCTCAAGAGTCAACCATCACAAATTCCCGTTTCAATACCTGTATCAGTCCATGTTCATTTGATTCACAAATTTACATCTCTATATCTGTTTCGTTTCATTTATGGGGGATACATCAAGTCCCTCCTTCGACGAGTCTGTTCCTGTCGACTTCAAGGCATTATCCGGGAACTAGACTTAGAAACCAGTTAGTACCTTGGGACATGCATGCCTCAGTGGAAGTTCTCCTCACATCCGATAGTGGGTTTACATCATTGACCTCTGATCAGATGATTCCATGGATGTTCAACTTCAACTCATCCATTCACATTCGTTGGAATGTACTAGAGTACTTTGGGAATCATTGACATCAATGGTGATTTCCCTCGCGCTTGTTAACGATTTAGCTCATTGACTGGTAATCAAGTGGTTTCTGCCATGTTTGACATCATGACATCTATTCACGTGGTTATATTTGTACTACATTGGGATTGGTAAGAAGACCCCGAGTTGAGTCATCACTCTGATATGTACTTTGCCCAGGTTGCGACGGAGTTTCTTTTGAACGTTGACACATATACTGTTACATAGATTCACTTTGTATTGGTCATGGCTATGTCATGTCATCTCGTAGATCCATTGTGTATTCTTCCTGGCTACAGTCATTTTAGGTCATAGGAGTATAGACCCACATTGTATCTTCAATGGATATACCTTTTTGTCAATATAATTATGGATCCGCAGTGTATTTTATGGCGGCCATACCTTGACAGTCTTTATCACTCAAGCATAGGTATGTCTGCCCTGGGTTTGAAACATGTCATAGTATTTGTTTGATGGTTGTGTGTAGCTTCTATTAGGTTCTCTGAGTCTATACCCTTGCTTGAAAAAGTCTACAAAGTACTTTATTCATCAATTCTCGTCTTCTAACTTCTCACTTTGGGGGGAAATATGTTACACATAAAAATTACTCATTACGATGATGTCCTAGTGTCGTCATTACCAAATGTTGCAAGTAACGCATTTTGGCCATAAGTGTCACAAATATCATAGAGATAAATCCCCCTGCGGACAAGTGGATTCTCTCTTGGGCTCTAGACTCCTAATACCAAAATAGAAAAGTGTTATTGTGGACACTGACTTTCCTTTGCATGAAGCTAAACCATTCAAAGAAGAAGAAGGAAGAAGGGTAAATACCTTTCACCAACGTTTGTCCTTGCTTGATCCAGGATGATCTTGATCTCCAAGTTCTTCAGAAGGTCCTAAAATAAAATTAGCAACAACAATGATACTTCCTACTCTACCATGATTAGCTTCATAATGTATCTATGAAAGAAACAAGTTCATGAAATGTACACAAACTTTAAAGGAAACAAGCCAAGCATATATTTATATTGATGAAAACAAAGTGAGATGCTTACAGCCATGGATGGAGGTGCAACAAATTCACCAAGCTCTCTTTGTCCAGACCCTTACTCAAATAATCCACACATAGAATGTTGATGCTTCAATGATATCTCCCTTATGAGATCATAAGTTTGATACTTCACAATGTCTCCCCTTTCACCATGAAGAGGCCTCCTTATATAGGCTAGGAGAGGTCTAACCACTTAAGATATTCTTGGGATAAGTTGAGGATTCTTCTCCTTTAGTTGTGGATCTTCCCTAAGATCAAGCCTTAACTTCAGATCCGAATCCAACGAACTCCAAATATGAAGGGATTCTTCCCTGATTTCCCTCAACAATCCAAAAATTCACTCAAAAACGGCCTGCGCTCCCTCAGAATGGGGCAGAGAGCATTGGAATGCTCCCCCAAAAGAGGTCATAGAGAGTTGGCACTCCATGACAGTGTATAGGGGAGCGTTTCCTTCCAAAATTGATTTTTTAGTGGTTTTCTTAGTGGCAAAAGAATTGTACTCTTTGTCAAATGACTTCTCCTCTTCAAAACCAGTCTTTTGAGGTGTCTTGTAAGTGTTCTTGATAATGTCATCCGAGACACAACATAGGCAAGATGAAAGTATAATATTTGTGACACTTGTGGGTGAAATGCGACACTTGCGACATTTGGTAATGACGACACTATGCCATCATCATAATGAGTAATTTTGATGTGTAACAGATTTCCCCCCAAAGTGTGAAGTTAGAAGATGAGAAATGATGACTGAAGTACGTTGTAGAATTTTTCAAGCAAGGTTATGGACTCAGAGAACCTGATAAAAGCTACACACAACCATCAAACAAATATCATGACATGTTTCAAACCCAAGGCAAGCATACTTATGCTTGAGTGATAAAGACTTTCAATTTATGGCCGCCATAAAATACACTGCGGATCCATAATTATATCAACAAAAAGGTATAGCCAATGAAGATACAATGTGGATCTATACTCCTATGAACTGAACTGACCGTAGCCACAAAGAATACACAGTGTATCTATGAGACGACAATACATAGCCACAACCAATACAAAGTGGATCTATGTAACAATATATGTGTCAACGTTCAAAATAAACTCCATCGCAACCTGGGAAAAGTACATATCAAAGTGATGACTCAACCCAGGGTCTTCTTACCGATCCCAATGTAGTACGAATCTAACCAAGTGAATAGATGTCCTGATGTTAAACATGGCATAAACCACTTGATTACCGATCAATGAGGTAAACCATTAACAAGCGCGAGGGAAATCACCATTGATGTCAATGATTCCCAAGGTACTCTAGTACTTTCCAACGAATGTGAATGGATGATATGAATTCAAACATCCATGGAATCATCTGATCAGAGGTCAATGATGTAAACCCATTGTCGGACATGAGGAGACCTTCCATTGAGGCATGCGGGTCCCAAGGTACTAACTGGTTTCTAAGTCTAGTTCCCGAATAATGTCTTGAAGTCAACAGGAACAGACTCGTCGAAGGAGGGCCTTGATGTATCCCCCATCAATGACACGAAACAGACACAGAGATGTAAATTGGTGGATCAAATGAACATGGACTGACACAGGTATTGAAACAGGAATTTGTGATGGTTGACTCTTGAGGCAGATACTTCCCTTGAACACTGAGGCATGACAATAGAAAATGGACATGGACCAAAACTTGATAATGCAGTGGATACTGTGACTTTCATCTGATGACCCAAAGGGGTAAGGAAACTCAAAGGATTGGTTCAGTGCAGAGGTTCAGCGGATTGAAATGCGTGCAAAGACAAAATGTTGTGTTCAAGGGTGACTGTAAGAGTTACTAGTAATGTTCTTAAAAACTGCTTGGCTTGATTCCTTCAAATTTTCCCCCATCCAGATAGAAGAGTACCTCTTTTTAATTTAACGATCTCGAAGATGGTAACACATGCTTGATATAACTCACCTTTGGTAGGTCCCTCTTCCTTTGTTTAAAAAAATGTAAGAATTAAGGGTTCAGTCCCATATGGGCCCTTCAATGTATGATTGTTTAACGAGTCCAGAGAAGGTAAATTTGGTGGTTTTTCATATTTAGAGAGTCTGAAAATGACTTAAAGACGACTCCAGTGTTGTTCTTTTTCATAATGTTAGTCTTGTGAGGCCGAAAAAGAGATAAATTATCACTCGAAAGATGCCCTTTCAAACATTTTAATGAGTGGGAATGGAGGCAAGATCACTCAACAATCTTTTCACGTTTAGAGAGTTTGAAAAGAGCTTAAAAATGACTCCAAGGGGTTCATTTTTCGTGTATCCATGCGGGTCCGAAAAAGAGATAAAATTTTACCCGACACGTTCTTATGTTTTTGAGCTGGAGAACGAACTAAGACTATGCTCGTGAATGTGACAAGATGAAAGAACAAACACAATTGCTCCAAAACCTGCCAATAATGTCAAAATTGCATTCCAGGGGATTAATAAGGCCTCCAAAATATTTTCAAAACTAAAAAAAAAAACTATATCTTAGGCAAAAATGAAATTTATAATAGTAAAATGGGGTAAGAATATCATTTACCATTTCATTTGTGCAAAGATTTGTAGGAGTGGAGAATCTGTGCTTTGGAGGTGAATCTTGCATTGTTCGGTGCCAGAGCTATAGTCAACTATTTTCCTCTTCGTTTGGACCAAGTTGGTGCTCTTCTTCCTTTCTTTCATTTGTACGATTCAAAATTCGTTTTAAGGCAATAATTTGGTGCAAAAAATGATGCCCTGGGTTGGCTCAAGCACCCAAAAAGGTTCGACGCTCCTCTAGGATTAGTGGGGGAGTGTTGCACAATTTTGAAAATGCCCCTGCAAGCTAATGAAGGGCATGCCAATGCTTTGGTGAAGTGGTGGAGAGGGCATTGCCCAAAAACACAAGAAAAATGCCCAAAATTCACCAGCGCTCTCTCAAAACGTGAAGGTGTGCGTTCTAATTTTTTAAAGCACTCTGGTGGCTACTGTGGGGCAGTGTTGGTGCCCTAGTGAGCATATAAAGGGGGTGTTGGCCTCATAGACAAAGCAAACAATTTTTTTTTAAGTTTTTCAATTGCCTAAAAATTGTCGAAAAACATGATTAATGAAATTTGATGGTTGATGATTGCAGGTGACTTCGACAATAATCATGATCGAGTGGAAAGAAAGAGAGCATTAGCTCAATGATGTGGCCACCTTATAAAGTCCCCAAACATGGGCCACATTGAGGAATTGCAGTCTCCTCAAGTTCTTCAAAATGCGAAAAATGAAGAAAGAGATTCTTCTTCTCGAGCATATGATCGGGCTATGGAATGTCACAGAACAAGGGTTCCAAATTAGAATGGAACTTCTCACCATTGAGTTGGAATATGTATACTTCCTAACCGACCTCTCGAAAAGAGGGGCTCCCATAGTTTTATCTGGACAGAGGGCACTTCCTGCGCCTGTGGATGAGTACCTGGAAAACCATTGTGTCCCAGGACTGAGACTAGTGGGAGGTAGAATCACAATCAAAGATATTAGGGATCTCCCTCTTCGATCCATTCTGTTTTCCATTACAAGTATAGCAGGAAGTACCAGCTCACACCTAGTTTCAAGATCATAGGTGGCCTATGGTTTACAGTGTCTAGAGCCAACACTGTTTAATTGGAGTGTAGGGTTCCTTCAGAATGCGAAGGAGCAGATTATAAGATGCAGAGCAAGACAGCAGAAGAAGTTCAGGTATGGTTCATTCTTGGTTTCGTTCTTCTTAAAATGCATTCTTCAGATGCAACCTCAAATTGAATTAGCAGTACATCCAGTGGGAGAACCACGTATGGAGCGATGGACTAGCCTGTCTCCGAGACTAGGATCAAATTCAAAGTTCAAATTCACCGGTGATTTCTTCTCTTGGTTGAGATGCCAATTGATTGTGATAGAAGACTTTCCATATACCAGAGTGGATTTTCGGGGAAGCATGGACTTGGTTCTTCCAGAAGGGGAGGATTGGGATGCGTCGGGTGAGAAAAATGATCTTGTCAAGTGCTTTTTTTTTATTTTAAACTTATATTATTTTTTTGTGGGTACATAGGAGAGTTTCTAACGGATGTATCATTTCATCATGCAGATAGGGGAGCAACATGTCTAGTAGAGATACTGACATTGGGGCATCGCGGGGATGCTCAGGTAGTAGTAGTGGCAGGGGGTCTCCAAGAGGTGGAGACAAACCTCCATGGTATTACGACGAGTATCACTCCTCTTGAGCGGGAGAACATACCCTTGAACTTGCAGAGACACAAAGTGGGAGTCCCTAAGAGTATTAAATCTTTATTGAGATGAGTAGCTCGTGCGGTGGTGTGCTACTTGGAGCACAATGTGATACGGGAGGAATAGGACCTCACTGATTTTTTTGTATAGTCTTTATGACGATGTTATGGGCACGAGGAACCGACATTTTTCCCTTCTATGTACTTTTTTGATGTAATAAAACATTTTGAGTCACACCGTATATATATATATACATTTCTGAGTTTTTACAGTGCCAAATGATTTGCAAATAATGATGTCTTTTATGTGATGCGTTCTAATTTACATGATGGTATGTGATGTGATTTATTTCCTTTATGAAAACTTATCTATGTGCGAGATACCTATCCATGATGTAATTAGCTAACAAATATGAAATGGTATTGAGTTATCTTGGTATGTGTCTGTATTCGATAAAATCAAACATTCATTCAATACGACGAACTCGTAAGTGGAGACGTAGTAGGATAGGATTTTGAATAGCATAGATTTGATTAAGTTGACAAACCACGAGTTGGGAGTCTAGGTTGACGATCATGCGAGAAACGCCTGAGGAGGATTTGGTTAAAAGTCTGATGAAAACATGATATTCTGCCATGTTGTTAGTTGTCGATCCTAAGAAAATACCTCCTGAAAAAACCAACTCATCAGAGTGGTAAATGAACCAATTTGCAGAAGCAATGTTCTGAGTGTGTCAACTAGTGTCATCCACAAACCTGACAAAGATAGGAAAGGAGGATGTCATCTACTCATGCAAACACAAGACACAGTATAAGTGGTTAAGGCATAAACTTGAGCATGCAAAAGAAAAAGACACATCCAACTAAAAATACAATAGTGTACAAAGCACGTATGATAGATGTTCTATGCATAGTACTTCTTAAGGTAAATCCCATTCCAAGGCTCACCCAGGGAGATTCCGTCGTAGTCAACTAGCTTGTAGGCACCTCTATGTAGAGCACATTTGAAGATGTAAGGACCATACCATAGAGGTTCTAGCTTCCCTATCCCTAACTTATCATGATCTTGGTCATAAACAAGGAATAGGTCTCCTTCTGCAAAAGAGCGAGGATGGACGAACTTGTCGTATTGATTCTTGATTCACTTTTGATACCATTGATGAGAGAAGCATCACGACGTGTTTCATCCAGCCTAGTCAAGTGTAAGAAATGTTCTTATTCAATAGAAGTGTGGGGCAAGAGTTCTACTTTGAGTTTCAATGAGGGAATTTCGCACTCGATTGGTAAACAAAATTCTATGCCATATACTAGCTGGAAGGGAGTGAATTGAGTAGTAGCTTTTACTGAGGTCTGATAATCCCAGAGAGAGGAGAAAAGTTGTAAATGCCAATATGTATTGTTTTCCCCTACCATCCATTGAATCATGGTTCTAAGGACCTTGTTGATAGATTCAACTTGTCCATTATCTTGAGGATAATACAGGGATGAGTTTTCATGGAGAAAATCCAACTTGGCATGCAACTCACTCATCATCTGGTTCTGAAAGTGAGAACCATGATCAGTGATAATGGCGTGTGGAACACCAAAATGAGTGATGATGTGGTTAAAAAAGAAAAGAATTGCAATATGACCATCATTCAGAAAGGTAGGCATAGCCTCAGCCCATTTTGTAAAGTAATCGATGATGACGATTATATAACCATGCCCCCCGACTGAGGTAGGCTTACACTGCATGAAATCAATGCCCCATTTGGAAAAGGGGCCAATGGAAATAATGGGATGCAGTGGAGCGGGGTGGTTTCATGCCTTTTTGCGAAAAACTTGGCAGGGTGGGCATTTTTTGACTTCCTCAATACAATCTTTGAAAATAGAGGGCCAAACGTAGCTAGCACATAATATTTTCTGAGTTGTAGCCATCCCAGAAAGATGACCGCCATAGGCTCCAAGGTGACAGTCATTAAGAATGTGTTCAACCTCTTCATGAGTCAAACATCCTTGTAGGATAGTATCAATGCTATGATGATACAATGTGTCACCGACGATAAGGTAGCGACGAGAATGATGGTAGATACGATGGCACTCTTCACGAGAGATATCGGGGTGAAAACGTTGGGTCTGGAGATAAAGAAGGATATCTCCATACCAAGGGTCGGATGTGCTGAAGAGGAACAAAGTCTCATCGGGGAGAGAATATCTAGGCTCAGTATCGTCATCAGCATGGGGAAAGTCACAGATAAGTTCCGCAAACACCAAATATTTTTTAGCTTTGGACTTAACAAAATCAAGATCGAATTCCTAAAGGATGACGATCCATTTAGAATATTCCCCCCCAAGAACTTGATGTGTTAGAATGTGATACATGGGGTTAGAGTATGCTATAAATATGGTGGTGCGTAGCAAAATGTAATGATAGAATATATGGACAATGATGACGGCTGCGAGAGCCAACTTTTCAACATGTGAATATCGGAGCTCGGGACCAGATAGACTTTTTCTCAAATAATATATCACGTGTTCCTCACCGATAGGGTCCTCTTGAAATAACACCATAACAATAGTGGAAGTAGAGGCTGCTAAGTAAAGGATATAATCATGCATATAGTTCGGAGGATGCAATAGAGGTGCCTTGGTCAATGCATGCTTAAGAGAAGCAAAAGACCATTGAGCAGTTTCATCCCAGATGAAAGGGGTGTTTTTCTACAACAATCACATAAATCCTTTGGTAATATCAACATAGTTACAAATGAAACGACGAAGAAAGTTTTCTTTCCCCTGCAAACTTTGGAGTTGTGTCAAATTTTAGGTGGAGGTAAATCTAGGATAGCTCTAATATTTGTTGGGGGCAAGCAAGAAGTTTGGGTGGACCAGATCTTAGAAAATATTATCATTCCCCATTTTCATTTTGATTAAACTCGTTTTGAAGGGATATGAAGCATAAATCGTCGGGGGGGGGGTTTTCTTATCCTTATTAAGCTACGAGCGACTATTCTTATATGTTATTAAGGCGATTACCGATAGGTCGAGGACTCTCCTTAGTGTTGGGCGGGCAATCATCAGAATGCCGGGAGCGAGGGCGTCTATTATAGGAGAGAGATCGAAAGAGGGCAAGGCCCTGGAAAGCAAATAGTGAACTATGGAAATCGTTCCTTAGTGAGTGCCAGTCTAGTAATGATATATCTAGGCCAGACATCCATAGGTTGAGACATTTTTTTCTCGGCAATGATCTTCTAGCAAGGATTTCTGGCTATGATCAATGAGGATCTCCGGCTATGATTGATCAACTATGCTCTATGTCACTAAGTTATGTGATAAGCACTTCCTCATGGAGTTCCCGTCCCACTACCCGACAAGAGTAGGTTTGAGTGGGGTAGCTCTAGCGTGATCAGTAAGGGATCAAGAGACTAATATATATGGGTCAGTATTGTAGGTTCAAAATATATATAACTGATTGTAGGCTCATCTCTAGTGTGTTGGTTACATATATCTATTTTTCCTACTGGGATTGGGATGGGTCTATTATTGTTATCTATTCTCCAGGTCTCTATCATATAGCAATACCTAAACCTATTCTCTCTATACCTAGATCTCTTTATACCGCTTCTCTCTATCATATAGCAATACCTAAACCTATTCTCTCTATACCTAGATCTCTTTATACTGCTGCTCTCTATAACTAAACCTATATCTATCAATATAGAAACCTATTACTGCTGGAGGGGTCAGCTGTGCTCAAGGATAGATATATCTTGACCAAATTTTTCCTTACTGTATGGGCTTAAATTAGGGGCTTTCCTTCCCCAAACTTACTACATTATATTTGAATCACTTATATAAAAATGGGATTCTCTAGCCAACCAAAAAATATGTATTATTTATTTTTTTATGGCTAGTACCTTATCCACCTGGCTTCCCTACCCACGTGGGCAAGACCTTCCCACCAAGACCTTCAAAGAACTCAAGGAAAAGCAGCCCAATCAAAGCAATGTCTAGGGATCCACCTGAATCCCATCCTTGGAGACAACAAATCTAAGGAGTCAGCCTGATTCGACAACAAAAATACATTTATGTGGGTTCAAACAAATACGGTAGAACCAACATCGAAGAAAAATTGCTCGTAGATAACCAAAATGGTTCGATCGACTGGATGAGTGGGCAAGTAAGTCATTGAGGTAAGGTTTTGATATATGTTTGATATCATGGAAAGCATATGACATGGCTCGCTGGAATGTAGCACTATCATTTTTAAGGCCAAATGGTAGTTTTTGATAAGCGAAAGTTCCCCATGGGCAGATGAAGGTTGTCTTATGTTGATCAGTAGGTAAAATGTCAATCTAGTTGTACCCTGAGAAACCATCCATGAAAGAGAAAATTACACTACCAGCGCAATTATCAATAATTCGGTCGATGAAGGGCATAGGGTAGTTGTCTTTTGGACAAGCCTTATTGAGATCCCTATAATCAACATAGACACAAATGGTCCCTTATTTCTTAGTCACCGAAACAATGTTCGAAACCCATTCTGTCAAGGGGACGGGATAAATGAAGCCATATTTCAATAACTTTTCAACTTCTGCCTTAATGGCCACAATCTTCTTAGGATGGACCGGCTGGAGTTTTTGTCGAACAAGTTTGACACCTGGGTAGGTTTTAATCTCATATACAACGATCGATGAATCGATCCCTGGCATCTCTTCGTAGCTCCAAGCGTAGACATCATGAAATTCCTTAAATAAAATGGTATAAGAGACCACTTCCTCGGGTTAACAATTAGCACCGAGGTTAATGTTTTCCATGACACCTTCCTTGATTGAAATGTCGATAATGATCATAGATGAAATGTTTCCCAAATTCCCCTAAGAAAGAGTATCTTTTGTGAGGATGGGAGATTGTGGAAAATTGACAACATTAGGAGGGAAGACAGAGTGTATGTATTCTTGAATTTCTTCGAGAGGTGGAAGAAAAGAGGATTGATAATGGCTATCATCCAAAGGTACGTCTTCGATGCTAATCATTTCCATAATAGATTCATTGGAAGGAAAAATTTGGGAAATGTAGTCGATCGCAAACGACAAGGAATTTAACCACGATGGCATCGAGTAACTGTCGGGTGCAAAGAGATGTTGTTCATTCTAGGAGGGAGAGGAAGATTGGATAGAAACGTATGAGGTTTTGGCTGGACTAAGTGGCATGGTGTCACCTAGTGCATTGAATTCCAACGGACTAGGTACAATCCAAGGGTCAGATGATTCAAAGGATTGGTAAACCATAGTGGAAATCATATTGATTGTGGCAACATGATGTGTGGTGGGTGTAAGTGGTGTAGGGAAGGTACCCATAAGGCTAGAGTCTTTCAACAATCCAACACCAACTCCTTCATACATGATCTTGTGATCTCCCAAGAATGGAATATTGTTGGTAGCGGGAGCGTGAGCACCGGGTGTACATAAATCTAACTGATCGACAGTGAAAAATTTTCCCTGATGAGGAAATTGTGCACATCGAAATACCGATGAAGCAATGACAGTCATAGCATAAAACCAACTTCTTCCAAGTAACAAGTTGTAATCGAGAGGGGCATCAACCACCTTGACATCAACAGTAACAATTTTTCCGCCTAACTGAACAGCTAAGGACTGTAATAGTCCATGAGGATGAAAACCTCACCCATCGAATGCACACAACAATATTGAGGATTTGTTAAGTGCGAGTGATTTCAAGATTTTCCAGTAGGATAAAGACATGACACAAGTAGAGGCTCCCTCATCCAAAATAGTTCGATGAATTTGTTGATTGTGAACAACAACATCAACTTGGAAAGAAAGTTGGTGAGAGACTCGAGATGTAAAATTATCCAGGTTAAACATTATATTATTGGACGACTCAGGATCAAAAGTTCCAATAGAGGCCAAGAGTATTCTACGTTGATTGGGTCAGTGTTGTAGAACTTCTAACGCAAACATAGCACATGGTGCTTGAGCCAAATCTTCAACAATGTTGTAGTTCTGGGTAGCACACGAACTAGGATTAAAGGTAGATTTGTGGATAGCTCTCTTAGGAGGGAGTAATATAGAGTCGAATGTAGGTTTCTTGATCTGAAGCAATCCAGATGGAGGACTGACAGATGGATGGCTAACGGAGGATGGTGATGGATCTAGTAAAGAACCGTTAGTGACCTTTCCTTTGTCAGGTTTAACTGGTGTGTCGTAGGTCATAGAGTGGGTGGTTAAATCAATCTCGTTAAATAGATATATATGGGAACTTGAAAGGATTCATCATGATAAGGATGACTGGAACTGCCCCCTAGAGAGGGGGTTTAAGAAACAATAGATTGTTGTTGAGCAAAAGGATGAGTAAGCACGGTGGGTTGGGAATTCCCCTTAAAAATTTTGGACACTTCATCGTGATGTGGACAGTCTCGAGTGTAGTGATCGTCACCACAAATAATACATGGGAACTTCAGTTTCTACTGTGGTTTATTTTTGTTAGCAGGTGGTGGGTTTTGAGATTTAGGTTGTTCATTGTTATTATTCTTTTTGGTTTTTTTCTTTGTCTTTTTCTTACCTCCGGATTGTTGTGAAGGGGGAGATTGAACTGCATTCACCTCAGAGATCTGATTTTGGGGGGAGATAGAGGAGAGTGTGGTTGAAATAGGAGAGGGTGTCGGAGTAGATCGGTTAGTTGTTCCAGTCGACTGGGGCGGATATTGGGTTTTGACGGAGCCAATAACACCATCCGCATGCGATGAGGATGAAGGTTTGGATGGATCGGTGTTTGCACGAGTAGCATTTGGGATTAATTCATACAAAGTACCATATTGGGAATAAACCAAATCTAAGTACTGGGCCCTGGAAATGACTTCTTCTTCGGTAATTACGCCACCCATAGCGACGTCACGAGCAATCAGGGGTAAAAGTGATTTGGTAAACCATTTTGCCAATAATTGGTGAGGAATGATTGCTTTGATCAACCTTCGTCGTCACCTCCACTCATGAATATGATCAGAGATATGCACGGAGTTAGTATAAGGAAGGGAGGTCAAGAGTTCGGTACCCATCTCGTATCAAATGGGTAGTTGAAAGTGTGTGAGAAAGGACATGGCAAGGGAGTTGAAGTTTTGGAAAGAACCATGTGGCAGTCCAATATACCACTTGGTTGTTGAGCCCGTAAGTGTTCGATGGAAAAGATGCAAACATATGGAATCGTCCATTAAGGAGTTTGATGAACACCACAAATGGAAAGTCATCACATGGTTATTTGGGTCTTCTCCAGGTTTATCGTCAAATTTTGGAATATTATAAGGGAGTTTAGCTGGAATCACTAGCCAGAAAGGATAATGCATCATAGGATCATTGGTCAACTGAGACAAGTCTAGGAGATCCAGAGTAGCAAGAAATGATATTTGTCAGTTAACCTATGGGTGATATTGGTGTGTCATAGGGACACTAGTAGGACCGTAAACTGGGTTAGGTGGATAATTTTAACTAGTGGGTCCTTTTGCATAGGGTTGTTGCTAACCAAAGTAAACAGGATTCAAGGAGGGTTGAGAAACATGTGCGAGCGGAGGATAACCAGATGGGTTTTGAGGATTATAATTTGGATTTGGTTTTTACCCATAGGGGTAAAAATTTTGTCCATAAGGAGGATATAGATTAGTCCCTTGAGAAAGATGAGGTTGTTGTAGACCTTGAGGATTATGTCCCCCAGAGAACTATGGGTTTCCTAGGAAAGGGATGTTCCACGGATTGGGCGTTGTAGATGGATTTT
Organism: Picea engelmannii; assembly: GCA_009831015.1. Classification (NCBI taxonomy): domain Eukaryota; kingdom Viridiplantae; phylum Streptophyta; class Pinopsida; order Pinales; family Pinaceae; genus Picea; species Picea engelmannii. The sequence continues at coordinate 790,413 of ML779103.1, read as the reverse complement.
GTCCAGAAGGTTGATGATGGGCTCTAGTTTGAGGTTTCCCCCCAGCATGAGCTTTCCCTCCAAACAGAGGTTTCCCTCCGAAAGGAGGTTGCCCCCCAGCATGGGATTTCCCCCCAAATGGAGGTTTCCCTCCAAACATAGGTTTCCCTCTAAAAGGAGGTTTCCCCCCAAACGGAGGTTGCGCTCCAAAAGAAGGTTTCCCCCCAACATGAGGTTGAGTCCTTGGAATTTGGAAACCAGATGTAAACGACTGATCGATGCCACTTAATGGATTAGAGCCACCAAGACCGGTCCCTCCGGGTTGTTGTATAGGTATAGAACTTTTGGGTATAACTTGGGTAGTGTTGACAACGGAAGAATTCAGTTCTCTGTACCCAAGGGGAAGTGATGAAGAAGGCCTAGATGAAAGTGGTGTACCAATGGGAGCTTGGATAACCACCACATTACTGGTGGGAACAGTTGCAATGTAAGGTACCATCGTAGAATGGGCCATCTGGAGAGAAATAGTGGAACTTGGACCAACATACTGCATGTTCGGACCAACGGATGGTGTGGTTTAAACAATGGTTGTACCAGTAAAATGATCTAAAGGTACGATGTAGGTAACATATGTTTCAAGTATTTGGGATATAACAGGTATATCAACACCTATTCCTAACCCATAAAGGTCTCGCACTATGCGAGGTGAGCTTCGAACTATGTCAGTAGTCCAAAGGGGGTCTTTGACTTGAGGGCCTGAATGAGACCTGGTCGAAATGTCATAAGGATCAATGACAAAAAGTTCTCCAACTGAATTCAGCTAGAGAAAATGCCTTTCATAACCTGCAGGAATGCAAAAAGCCTCCATAGAATCCGTAACAATTCAAAAAATTTCTAAAGAGGTGGAAACTTCCTCCTGTGAGGTTATAACGTCATGGACCTCGATCTGTTGAGGAGATCCCTCCATAGAATGAGGGGGTAAAGGGGTAGAATCTTCCATATTTTCTGGGGGAAGTCCCTGTACCCTACGTGAATGGCATGGAGGGTCGATGTTGGCAGAGAAAATTCGACGGAAAAATCTATGGCCAACTAACAAAAAAGAAACAGCATGCACTAATCAAATATAGGAATCAAACCAAGCAAACAAAACCTTCTTTCGATGACCATACTAGTTGGTGATGAAATCCAACGTCGCGTGATCAATTCAAGAAGGAGCTAGGATATGGTGGAACGGTTACGATGGTGACCTGCTTAATGGACTTGCTCCTTGGTGCAAGATTCCATGCAGTAATTGTGGATTTACCCTTCAAGGAGCCCGAGTGATTTTTACCAACATCTGTTCCAGGTACAGTGAGACTTCCCTTCACCATCACCTTGTGTAAGTACCTAAATATTATGGATACTAAGGACACCAACTCATAGTCAGCCCTCTGGGCAGGTACAGTCGATAGTCTGTTCTGAACGTATGAGCAGGACAACAAGTCTGGAATCCTTCGAGAGAACTGAGGACAAGTTGACCGGTAGAACTCCAGAGGACCCTGAACGAATTCGGAGTTCACGAAGCACCGAGACCAAATGAAACCAGTTGAACCTCAAGAAGAACCCTCAATATACGATCTAACCACTACAAATGGTTGAACCACAGAGGGATAATCTCTGTAACTCTCTCGAATGCGACCTCGTGCGTAACCCCTATGTGAGAGGGGAATCCCATAAATCCTATACCACAATTGTATTTTCTCTCCCTATCGCAAGATGCTAATGTTTGTTTTGAATACTTTGGAGAGTTGTACTCACAGCCTAATCCAAAGTGCTAATCCTAGTCTAATGTTGGTGGAAGATTCCAAAAACTAAATGTTCTAGATAAATTTTAATTAGCATTAATTTTGCAGTTTTTCTTTACTCAAGGGTGTATGAAAGTGAAACTGATGGTATTATGACTCAATCCCCCAAAAATGCATAAGAAATGATAAACAGTCTTTTCTTTCAATGAATGCCTATTTAAGGGAAAGAGAAGAATGTTCTTTTCACTGTCAAACACTAAGATGTATAATCCTCAATCAATTGTTTATCAATCAAATCTAGTATAATGCTAAAGATTTCATAGAATTCCTTTCTAATATCCAAAAACAATCATAAAAAATATATCATTTTGCTTTATGTGTGAATGATAATCAATCTGATGTAAAGCTTCCTATGTCATTCAGACTTTAAGATCAATGATGTTTAGACAATCATAAGCAAGTTTCACACAAATAAAAACACACTCTCATCGTGATTTAAACAAGAAAGACAAAGATAACAAAACTTGCAAACAGAAAACCAAAAACTCAAAAAGAAGGAAAAAGGATTGGACAAGATGACCTCAAAGATCAAATGGAATGGTGCATAGACCTTTTAATTTCCTCACAAAAGCTTCCACTCAGTCAGATAAGTGAGAGGAAAATAGTAAGTTGACTCTAAATCATCAAAGACAAAGAGTGACTTCAAGGTAAGGAAAAAACATCACAATTCCAAACAAAACGTGGTCAATTCTTAGAAAACAGAGTGTCGAAGGCCAAGACCAAGATGTACTGAGGTTGTAAGACTCCTGAGTAAGTGCCAAAAGAAAGAAATGAACTCAGAGAATGAAACCCTTGAATATTTTTCACAGAAATGGGGCAACGCTCTAGTGTAAAGGGCACCTGGGCGTTCCAACGCTCTGTGTAAGACCAACAAGCAGCACCAATGCTCTGGTAGAAGAGGCAGGAGTGCACTGGCCACTAAAAATTTAGAAAAATGCCCAGAAAATCAAAATTTCAAACAAACTCAGATAATCAGAGTGAATATGATGAAATAAAGAGCCAATCAATAGATCTAAGAATCAGAGACATGGTATGGAGAAGGTCAAAGAATGAGAAAAGGACAAGACAAGACCTAGGAAAGGAAACATAAATCAAGGTCCCTCCCTAGTGGAGTTGCTAGTTTCTATTACAGAGAAATCCCCCTGTGGACAAGTGGATTCTCTCTTGGGCTCTAGACTCCTAAGACCAAGACAGAAAAGTGTTATTGTGGACACTGAATTTCCTTTGCATGAAGCTAAACCATTCAAAGAAGAAGAAAGAAGAAGGGTAAATATCTTTCACCTACGTTTGTCGTTGCTCGATCCAGGCTGATATTGATCTCCAAGTTCTTCAGAAAGCCCTGAAATACAATGAGAAACAACAATGATACTTCCTACTCTACCATGATTAGCTTCATAATGGATCTATGAAATAAACAAGTTCATGAAACATACACAAACTTTAAAGGAAACAGGCCAAGCATAGATTTATATTAATGAAAACAAAGTGAGATGCTTATAGCCATGGATGTAGGTGCAATAACTTCACCAAGCTCTCTTTGTCTAGACCCTTACTCAAATAATCCACACATAGAATGTTGATGCTTCAATGATATATCCCTTATGAGATCATAAGTTTGATACTTCACAATGTCTCCCCTTTAACCATGAAGAGGCCTCCTTATATAGGCTTGGAGAGGTCTAACCACTTAAGAGATTCTTGGGATAAGTTGAGGATTCTTCTCCTTTAGTTGTGGATATTCCCTAAGATCGAGCCTTGACCTCAGATCTGAATCCAACCAACTCCATATATGAAGGGATTCTTCCCTGATTTCCCTCAACAATCCAAAACTTCACTCAAAAAAGGTCTGTGCTCCCTCAGAATGGGGCACAGAGCATTAGAACGCTCCCCCAAAATAGGTCACAGATCATTGGCACTCCCTGATAGTGTATAGGGGAGTATTGCCTTCCAAAATTGATTTTTTAGTGGTTTTCTCAGTGGAAAAATACTTGTACTCTTTATCAAATGTCTTTTTCTCTTCAAAACCAGTATTTTGAGGTGTCTTGTAAGTGTTCTTGATAATGTCGTCTGAGACACAACATAGGCAAGATGACAGTGTGAGATTTGCGACACTTGTGGGTGAAATGTGACACTTGCGACATTTGGTAATGACAACACTAGGCCATCATCGTAATGAGTAATTTTGATGTGTAACAGTGACCTAGTTTGAACCCTGGTTGGTCTGGCTATCTGTCTTGCTTCTGTTGGCTTTGGTGGTGCCATAGTGGTGACTGTTGAATGTTTGCTGAGTTCGAATAAATTTAGTGAAATCTGTGGTCTCTCTCTATTCGTTTTGGCTGCTAGTACTCTCTCTCTGTTTTCCTTTCACGAATAGACTAGTTTCTCCAGTGCTCACGTGTTGTATGGGTTTTTCATGAAGCTTGTCGAGGACGCTTCCTCCATTATGCATTTAATGCATCATAACTATGGGTTCAATACATCTGTGGTGGTTTTGTACTTGCCATTATGTTTTCTTTTCCGTCTCCCATTGGCGTGTTTAATGTGATGTCCCATCAGTCCTTGTCGTGCTTTAATTTTGCTTAGTGTTGTCCTATCATACTTCTTTTTCCAAATTTCTGTTTCCCGCTTGTTTTCCCATTGTATGTAACCGTTTTTCATTCCTTTTACAAATTTGTGTTTCGAATGTCCTGTGGGCTTTCTATGTCTGGCTTGTTGTGCGCTTTTTAGTCTTGTTTCGTTTTGTTAATTTTTTTTTTTTTTTTTTTTTCTACTGTGTAGTGGGTGGTCGACTGCCCTTGTACAGCTTTAGTTGTCTCCCGTTGATCATTCCTCTAAGGTGTGCACCTGCTAAATCTCTTAATTGTATAGCTCCTTCGTCTATGACAAATTTTACCTCATATGTTTCTAACCAATCCATTATGAGCTTCCACGGGTGTTGAAATGACTTGTTGTCGTAGAGAAGTACTAGATCTCCTTCCTTGAAATTTTTCTTCTTGATGTGTCAATCATGCCAAGCTTGCTCTCCTTTTTTCTTCACTTGTTGATGGAATCCTGTCAGGATTCGGTCTTCCTCCATTGACAATAATTGATTTAGTCTTTCCTGTACTACACCTCGTTCTGTCATGTGTGTGATAGTTGCTATGCGTAAGCTGGGTATGAAAAATTCTAATGGCACCACTGCTTCTTGGACATAGACTAGCTTGAATGATGCATGCCATGTCAACTTTTTTCATGTGGTCGTATATGCCCATAATACTATTGGTACTTTGAGGTCCTAGTTGTCTCTTTTGATGTTACAGATCTTTGTCAATGCGTTCTCCGGGATTTTGTTGAAGGCTTCTACTATGCCATTTTCCTGTGGGTGATACAGTGTGCTCTTCTGGTGATGAACTTCAAACTCTTCATTGATCACGCAGATGGTGATGTTTATGAAGTGTGTGCATTGGTCGCTCATCAAAACACTTGGGCACCCAAATATAGTGATTACTTGTTCAAGCAAGAAGTGCGTAGTTGTCTCTGTGCTGCAATATTTTACTGGTGCACCTTCCGCCCATCTTGTTAGGTATTCTGTCACGGTGATAATGTATCTTTCCCTTGTTATTTTGGCTAGTGGGTTAATTGGTCCCACAAAATCTATTGCCCATTTTTCAAATGCCTGTAATGTTACTTATGGTCATTGATCCAGATTATTTTCGGCACGAAATGAGAGCGGAAATATAATAAAGAAACGCACAGAGATATCGCGTATATCCAATAATATAACAGAAATATATCAGAGATGCAACCATAAACACAGATATACAGTAATACACAATTTCTATTAATGAAAGAAATGTACAAAGACTGTAAAAATACAAAGTGAAAGACTCGCTAGAATGGTGGCAGCTTATCTCCGAGAAGAGATGTGATAGCTACTCGCATTCATAAGAAGATGATTACAATGAGGATCTAAAGGCATTTTTACAATAAACAGGAATTCCAAAAACCCTTGACATCCAAAAACCTAACCCTAGGAGTTGAAGCGCCAAAAGTCACGTGGGCCTCATTTGGGTAAGTTGGTGCATCAACTTCTCGGGGTCATAACTTTTGCATACGATATTTGTTTTAGGCGTATGATATCCCATTGGAAAGGTATCGTCGAGGAGATTCATTTTGGGGCCTCAATATATCATTAAGTTGGGTCAATCCCAAAAAACCTTCATTTAGGCCCTCAAAATGGCCCCGGAAGTAAAACCTGCTAAAAATAGTAAATTGCCAAAATTGCCATAAAACTGTTTTGAGCCAATTGGAAAAGGTGGGTGGCCACCGATATCCACCTAGATCAATCCTCCCTCCTTAGGAAGAAATGGTCTCCATTGCATTGAGTTTTTGGGGGAGAGAGAAAAGCATTTGTTGAATTTTCATTTTGGTGAGTTGCTTGTCTTGCTGGAGACATCGCGTTGCTCAGTTTGTGGAAGTCTGTCATGAACCTGTTGAGGTTGAGGTTGTTCAACAAATAAAGATACATGAGAGGAAGGTGTGCAGAAGGAATCTTTTCATTTTTCTGCAGCCTTGTCGACCTGCTTCTGTTGGATAGAAGGTACTTGGGGCGAGGCTATAGTGGTTGCAGTGTCCTTTTGTTCTCCTTCTGAACATATTGTGAAGAAGCTAAATTTTGTAGTATGAGATACTACCTTGTGACACTTTTTAGGTGGAACAATAGTCGAAACTACCTATGGTATTCTGTAGAGATGACCCTCCAGAGAAACAATGACACTGCAGGGTCGAGACTCATAAACAACATGGGGCTTCCACATATATGGTTGGCCCAAGAGAACATCACATACATCTAGTGGGGAAACATCACATAATACCTAATCCTTGAAGGGATGGATGCTGTATGACAATCGACACTGTTGGCTAACACGAAGATCTCATCCTTGGCAAAGACACCCGATGTTGTATGGTTGCGGGTGTGGTGTTGTCGACAATCCCAACTATTTGATGACCTATGTTGAGATGAGGTTCTTCTGGCTTCCGTTATCAACAATAAAATGCAGTGGTGTCCCCTTCACTCACATCTGTGAATGAAAAAGGCTCTCCCCCTCTTTAGGATCTGTTGGTTCTTCTGGTTGAATTGTTGCGGTTGCGACAATAACAGTGGGGTCTGCGTCAATGATCTGTCCTTTACCAGTATTTTTAGAATCAGATTTTGAATCAGGGTTTGGCTCCTTGTATTTGATCTCGGCCACCAATGATTGTTTTGAGTGACATTCATCAGTGTTGTGCTAGGGGCTTTTGTGGAAATCACACCATTTTCCGGTGTCCTTCTTTGTCTTCCCATGACCATTCTTTTCCTGTGGCTTGGACTAGTTTTCGGGAGATTGTCTGTTAGGGTTGTCTTTTTCATACTTTGGTTGTTGCGGATTTGTAGACCTAAACTCCCATTTGTTCTGGTGCTTAAATTTCTACTCAATTTTAACAGCATATCGATAAGCAGCACCGAGTGATGAGATATCTAGAAAATCCATTTTAGTTTGGATGTATCTGTGTAGAGCCCCACGGTATTTCAGAACCAAATGTCGTTCGGAGTCTTTGATACCCAGCTTGGTGCACAAGGTATGGAAGGTATTGGTGAAATCCAGAACTGCTTGGCCCCTCTCTTGCCACATTATGGTCCATCTCATGTACTGGTCCTCATAGTTGCCAACAGGATAATACTGTTCCTTTACCGCATCCACAAAAAAATCCCAAGTGGGCTTGGCCCCATATATTTCGAATTCCTCTATGAAAATTTTATCCCAGTAAGTTTCCCACCAATGTTTGACATGAGGGAGATATTTAAGGAGTGTGAAGGTGATCTTTTCTTTGTTGGAAAAATTGTGAATAGAAAAATAACCTTCTAGCAGAGTTAACCATTTTTCTAGGGCTTCTGTATCTATATTTCCTTCAAATACAAGATTATCAAAATTAGCATGTACATTGAAAGGTGAGGTGCTTCCAAAGTGATCACTTGATGAATATGTGCCTATTGCTATCGGCAGGTGTTGAAGGATGTGGGAAAAATTCTCCATCATTTCATCACTCTGTCGTGTGAGAGCTTGCTCAAGCAACAGACTGATAGGATCGTCTGCTCCATCGTTTTTCTTTTCTTCCGCCATTGAGGGTTTCTTGGGTGTGCAAGAGAAATTGTCTTCAAGAGAGACAAGCTCGAGACCCAACTTGCTATACTCGGACCTCGTCGAGGACATGCACTGAAAAAACGATCAAGAACAGCCTGCTTTGATACCACTGATCCGTATTATTTTTGACATGAAATGAGAGCGGATATATAATAAAGAAACGCACAGAGATATTGCATATATCCAATAATATAACAGAAATATATCAGAGATGCAACGATAAACATAGAGATACAGTGATACACAATTTCTATTAATGAAATAAATGTATAGAGACTGTAAAAATACAGAGTGAAAGACTCGCTAGAATGGTGGCAGCTTATCTTTGAGAAGAGATGTGACGGCTACTCACATTCGCAAGAAGATGATTACAATGAGGCTATGAAGGCATTTTTACAATAAACAGGAATGCCAAAAACCCTCAACATCCAAAAACCTAACCCTAGGAGATGAAGTGCCAAAAGTCATGTAGGCCCCGTTTGGGTAAGTTGGTGCATCAACTTCCCGGGGTCGTAACTTTTGCATACGATCTCCATTTTAGGCATATGATAGCCCGCTGGAAAGGTATCATTGACTATCATTGATTTGGGTTGATCCCCAAAAAAATTCATTTAGGCCCTCAAAATGGCCCCGAAAGTTAAAACCTGCTAAAAATACTAAATTGCCAGAAAACTATTTTGAGCCAGTTGGAAAAGGTGGGTGGCCACCGATATCCACCTGGATCAGTCGTAGTGGTATCTCATCCCTTCTGTTAGGTTTTCCTACCCTTTGAAAGACATCACATCTCTGACAGTACTCTTTTGAGTCCCTATGAATTGTTTGCCACCATAGTCATGCGCGTAGTACCTTCTGTGTGGTAGCTTTTCCCGTATAATGCCCTCCTGCGATTCCCTCATGGGATTCTACTAAAATTCTTGGTAGTTCGTTCTCTAATACATACCTTTGCAAGATGTTGTCTGCGCCCATCTTGTATAAGTGTCATATGATCAGTTGATATTCGGTTGCATGGACTACTAGGTTCTTCTTCTGCGCTGTGGTATATTCTTGTGGCGCAGTACCTATGCTCAAGTACTAGATGATCTTTGAGAAGTAGTGATCAGAAATCTGTACTGAGAATAATTATGCATCCAGAAAGTTCATTTCTAAATTCGTAGGTTCTTCTCCATTTTTGACCCTGGACAGGTGGTCAGGGCCTGCATTCAGTTTTCCTGGTTTAACTATTACTTCAAAATCAAATTCTTGAAATAGTAGTAACCATCGATGGGTTCTCCCCCCCAACACTGGCTTGTTGACTAGGTATTTCATGGATGAGCGATCTGTAAACATATTAAAGTGTTTTTCCAATAGGTAATGTCTAAACTTTTGCAGTGCATAGACCATGGCTAGGCTTTCTCTTTCTGTCGTGTTATAATTTTGTTCTGAGTCTGATAACTTTCTGCTTGCGAATGTTATTGGGTGATCCAAGTTTCTTGCTCCTGGTTGTGATAAGATATCTCCTAGTGCTATCATTGATGCATCTACATGCACATGGAATGTATTTTCCCAGTCTTGAATACTAATATCGATGTGGTAACCATCTTTTCCTTGAGAGTATCCAGACTGTGTTGACACTCATCATTCCATTGATACTTTGTATTCTTCCTTAACATTTTTTCCATTGGTGTTGTGATCTGCACATACCCCTTGATGAATATCCTATAATATCTTGTGTGCCCCAAGGTTTCTCTTAGTTGTTGGACTATTTTTGGTGCTGGTAAGTTAACAATGACATCGATCTTGGCCAGATCCACTAACAAGCCTTGTTTTCATAATATATGGCCCAATAATATCCCAAACGGTGTTCCAAATATGCATTTCTTGATTTTCAGTGATATCTGGCATTGTCTACATCTTTCTAACATCAGTTGTAAAACTTCTACATGGTTTTTCAATAGACTATAAACTATCCAGTCATCCAGGTATAATTTGAGGAACTGATGGATAAATTCCTTAAATGATGCGATAACCACTTTGCAAAATATTGCGGGTGCATTATTCATTCCAAACGACATGACTGTGTACTGATAAGATCCCCATTCTGTCGCAAGCATGGTCTTGTGTCTATCCTCCTGTGCTATCTTAATCTGATGGTAGCCTAAGAATCCATCAGTGAATGAGTAAGCTTCATGTCCCCCCACATTCTCTAACACTTCATCCGTGAATGGTATAGGGAATGGTTCGTGTAGGCATGCATCATTCAACTTCCTCAAGTCGACGCATAACCTGATCCCTCTTCCTTGTTTCTTGTCCTATACTACCATCAGGCTTATCCATTCTGATTCCTCCACTAGTTTGATGATGCCGACTTAGAGCAATATGTCAATCTCATCTTTAACTTTTTGTTTATATATGGGGTTTAGTCTATAGGGTTGATGTCTAATAGGTCTTTCTTGAAGTCTGAGTGGTATATTCATCTCTCCCAGTTCTTCGGCTATACCCTTCATCTCTGTAAATGTTGTGGGAAAAAGGTCGGTATATTCGTTCAACAATTTTGTGATGCTTTCTACTGTTTTCTCATCCCAGTAGTCTCCAATGCTGGCCATTTTGGGCTGCTCAGTTGTCCCGATGTTAACTTTCTTTACCTTGATTGGCGTGGAAATGACTTCTGATTCTATGGGTGGTCCTTCCACATCTCTTTCACCTTATACTTATTCGATCTAAATTTCACGTGGATCATCTTCATCTTGTGTTTCCTCATGTACATGGTAACATGATAGTAGTTCCTTGACTGTATGTTTATTCTGTTTTTTCTCTTCTGTGATAAATTCTATTTCCGATTCTTTTATGAATATTACTCCTCTAATTCATTTGAGGGTTGCGTCTATGTTGGGGTTCTCATGCTCAAATGAGAAAGTGATTGTGAAGTTATGTTGCAATGTGCTCCATGTATTTTCTTTGCGCAATTCTTGGTCTGTATACTCGTTCCCTGGTATGCCCTCTAAAGTATGTATGAAGTGATGAGGCCATTCCTCTGGTGGTGTCATTTTCCATGGCATTTTTCACTTAGCCAAGTGTTCCGCTGGTGCCTCTTGTCTGTCGTATTTATTTTGTTTGTTTTATTCCTGTTCTGCACCAAACCTTATGAGCAATAGTCACTTACATTGATACCAATCAGTGATGGTCTCTTTATGTGCGCCCCACCATCTTGCAGGTGTGCCCTTAACTGCTAATTCAAGTGATAACAATCGTTGGTTTTATAATAGTTCATCTTCATATTGTGTCAATAATGTTTCCAAATCATTTAGTCCATGGAAACTGGGTGGTTATTTAATTTCTATGCCTACCCATCTTACTGCATGGTCTCTTCTTGCACATCTTCATGTGGATACTTCGTGTAGTTTACGTAATCCTCGTCGCGCACAGTTGTTCTGTACAACTGGTCGATCTCCTCTAATTCCATGCAAGTGGGTTCTACGAACCTCTCCTCTTCTGATGGATATAGTAGTGCTATGAAATTGTATTCTCCGGATTCAAATGTCATTTTCCTGGTTTTCAAATTGATTATGGTCTGGTTGTCAAACGCCCAATCCAAACCAAGCAACGTCAGGTAAGGTGTTGTGTTGTCTACTATTTCAATGAATTCAAAGTCTTCTTTAGTGTGCACTCCATAAAGATCTATTATCACTCCTTTCAGTCTACCTATTGGTAAGACTCTATGCTGATTTGCTCGTTTCAATTGGACATTTGAGTATCCTAGTGTTGGTTCTCCCATACATTGTCATGTCTTTTTTGGTAGCACATTCACTTTGGATCCTAGGTCTAGTATAATGTCTCCCATATTGAAATCCCCAATGTTAGCATTTAGTCTAAATTCCCTACTTGTTCTTCTTCTTGTGTGTAGGTGGTTGACGGTTTTTGGTTCTATCTTTTCTTTCATCTGACTGCTACATTTCTCTAGTATGTTTTGCAATATTTTCACAGATGAAGGATCACTTAATACTTTCATGCATGATTGCAAAAATCTTTTGATTGTACTTACTTGTCCCTTGGGCTGCATTCTGTTGGTATGATCCAGTGATGGTGGCATCTCATATTTTGGGGCCTCCTTGAATGGTTGCACAATTAAAGTCGATGTTGTGTCCTCCTTCTGGAATTCTTGTCTGGATTCCTTAAAGGTCTCCTTTTCTTTTGGCATGTTGAACTTCTTTCTTGGTTCAATGTTCTTTTTTACCCATTAGTTTTGTATGGTTCCTGTCGAACTATGTCATTTCTTGTTTTCATTCGTCCACGAGTGACTATATTGATGTTTCATCCATCATCCCTTGCTTCAACTGAAATCCACTAGATGTTCTAATTTTTTTGGTTCCTCTTTTCCTGAATCTTTACTAGTGGTGTTGGACATTCCTCTGTATCATGGTCCGATGTTTGGCAGTACATACAAGTTGTTGGTGGAAGTGGAAATTTGCATGCATAATGTCCCGGTTGCTGACAATTGTGACATGTGACTGGTCCTCTACCGCGTCCGAAACTTTCTCTAGCTCATCCTCCTCCTTGATAGCCTACTCAGTCACCTCTCGGTGTGTTATATTATGGTGCCTAATTGTACTGCGGGGTATTGTACTGGGGTTGTGTCGGGTTATACTGAAGTTGCACGTTATTGTATGGTTGTTGCATAGTATTGTACTATTGTTGCGTAGTGTTGTATGGAGTTGGGGCTTGATTGAATGGTGGCGTTGCTTTCCCATTCATCATTTCGGCCTATACCCTGTATGCATCTGATGTTCTTTCCCGCATCAGCTCCATAGTTCTGCAATCTTTGTCATCGTGGCCCACTGACTTACAAAAGGTGCAATATGAATTCTTTGGAACTGTCTGGTGTTTCTTCATGAACGTGCAGTGATAAGGGTCGTGACCCGGTTTCTTTCATATTTCACACCATAATCCTCTTTGTGGTAGCAGATTTGGCATACCTGTTGCCATATACTACACAAATGTTGGGCATTTGTTCTTGTGGTGTCCTTGTGTCCTACATGTGGTGCACCAAACGACTTCTCGTTTATCCCTATTCTTATTTTGTTTCAACTAAAATGTTAGATTCTTCAAATCCTGCTTCAATTCCTCAATAGTTGGGTCCGTCTGCTGGTACTGGTTCTCTTCCAGTTGCAAGGTTGCTTGCAGAGCCTCTGCCTGCATCTGAATTTTTTTTTTCGTAAGGGATATTTTAAGTGTGGGAGTAGTGAGTTGACGAATAGGTGTCGATGTTGCATCTTGGTCATAATGTATTTTAGTTTTCCCTTTAGTCACTTGAATCTCTGGTCAATCTCCCATACAAAATCTCCTGGTTTCTGTGTTATCTAAATCATATCATTCATGTACTGATCCTTTGAGCTCGGCTTCTGGAACTCATTAATTAGTAGCTTCTTAATGTCTGCCAGTATCCTCGTCATCCCAGGGGCACTGTTTGTGTCTAGACTCATGTACTAGTCTAGTGTGCAGTCTCTTAGCGTAATCGCTAGTTGTGTGATTTTGGAATCTTCATCAGTGATGTGTTTTGCCTCCCAGATCTTTGCACAAATGAACAAATGCTTCTCAGGGTCTTCTGCTACTTCCCCTCAAAATCCTGGTAATCTGATAGTGGGATCTTGTCCTGCCATTATGAATACTGAACTACTTCCTCCTCCATGTGATGTAGATACTTGACTAGTGTTGCCTGAACTGGCTCCTCTAGTTGTTGCTCCTAGTGTAGATGTGCTTCTTGTTATTGGAATTCCTCTGAACTTTGGTTGTCTAAACGATGGTGTTCTCTTTGGTGTATTAGTCACACATGGGTTTATGGGTTCCACACTGACATTAACATGGATAGGATGGTTTCCTTCTCCTCCCATTCTTGGGCCTCTCGTCTTCCTCTCATATGTTGCACACATGATTTCCCCAATCTGCTCCACAACCCACATCCCAGAGATCCTCTATCTCTTCTTCATTTCTCGCCAAGCCTTCCCTCGCGGTTACGTCTCTCTTCTTGGTATTCACCTTATATTGGTAGGGTACTCCACTACTCGTCGTTCTTGATGATGCCAAGATCCACTTGAGATGGTTGTCATCCATCATGATCAGGTCCAAGGGTTCCTCCTCCGTTTTTCCTTTACCCTTACATCCTTCCATTTATCCTCTCTCTGTTAGTGTTTCCCCCCTTCCCCCATGCATGCAGGGAAGTTTATTCGTCTGATTCCATTGTCATTACACCTTTTTTATATAGAAGTATCTTAATAGAAGTATACAAGGATTGAATGTACCTTCCTTGAGGTCCATGTATAAATTATTTCTCTACTGCACTGTATGACTTCGCTGTGTCAATTGCAAATTCGTTGATGAAACCTGCCAAAATACTATCAGGCCAAAAGTATACAGCGTGGGTAAATTTGTTGTTCACCTGTTGTAACTGTTCAATCTGTACTAGGGTCCAATATAGTTGTCGAATCTGATTCGTCACGTGGTTATCCTTCAACCTTAGTAACCACTCTTGTAGTAGATGCAGAAAATCACAGAAAAAGACTTCATGTAAATCAGTAAACAAGTATTTTCCTAGATATTTTCGAGGTGTAATTCTAGGGTTTCTATTGTATTGTTGTGCAAACTCTAGCTCTTTGGTTCTCAACTAGCCTTCGATTTATGCTTTCGTGGGGTTCCAAGGTCTCAACATTCCCTTCTAATGGATCATTTCTCTTCTTGTTTCTCTCATTCTTTTCTCGTTCAATCTATCTCATATACTCAATCCTCTCTTGTTCCTATTAACACGACAACATAACCATTTGTTGGTTACTACTACTCTCCTCTACCATCTGATTTATTGACCTAGGGTTCATGTCTTTCAGGTTTCCAACAAAGCCTCTAAAATTATCGGCCCTCCTGGTAAACTAGAAGGCAACACAGCACACAGAGTGCACTGCTCAGTCTATCCTAAGATAGCTTTAAATGGGTGGTTGTAAGACTTAGGTGTTTACAGCCTAGGATTGAGTGTGAGATAGGGGTTTATTATTACGAGCCATATACTATGAATCATTATTTCAATCTATCATTACTCATGGGTGTGCATCTATCTTTTACAATTTATTTCTCGAACAACACAATTGTATTCCAAAACAATGTATTAACTCATTCATTAAGCATAACAATTGACTGTTGAAAGCAAACAAAGATATACATCCATTCATCACATTACACCGATATTACCATGGTTCACCCCCTCCTGGGCTATGTCCACAAAGATTTGACTCTTGGCTCTTTTATTATGGTAGTTCTGCATCTCTAGCGTCGTGCGCTTACACTTCACTCAGATGGCTAAGATATGTATAAGGCGAACTAGGTTGCACCACGCTCCACAGCCTATGATCTAATCCTCAGATCTTCCTTCTCTCCTCTTTTCTTAGCTCGACAACTTACAAAATTGGTTCATAGAAGTATTACATCACGCATCAACTCGTACATAACTATGATTACAAAAGATGAATTAATACAAAAAAGAACCAACCTCTATATGATATCTGTGTATCTCTATTTATATATATCGAGCTCTTCAACCATTTACAATGTATTACCAAAACCCTAACCCTACCAACGTTAGGTCATCCTCCCATGCGCGAGTGTTGTTCTTCCTCCAATCGTCACTCTCCTTGTGCATGCTTTGTTGCATGCACGCGTGTTATATTACCTTCTAGTTGTTACTTTTGTTTTTGCATGCTTTCTTTCCCACGATATTCCTTCTTTCCACTTCGGCCTAGTGCCAACATCCACCCTTCCACCACTAGGGCACCACCACCATCTCTCGACCTCCCCTGTGGGATCCCTCTGCACATAGTCCTCTCTCTCCACACCAGAAAACCACGCTTCCAACCCCCCATTCCCCCTCTCCCCCCGCGCAGTCTCCCTCCACTCCTCTCCATTCCCTCCATCACTGCGCCCAACAACCCCGCACCACTGCTCTTTCCCCTTCCCCTCCTCTCATTCGTGCAACAAAATCCTCATCCACTCTGTGCGTTTCTCCTCCCAACTCCCTCCTCCTCCATACCCCCACGATAAACCACTCCATACTCCTCTCCCTTCGCGTACAGCCTCCATTTCCTCCACCTCGCATGTAGCATTTCCACACCCTTCACCATTCACTATATTCCTCTACCACCTGTAGCGTTACTCCTCCCTCCACCTTACAACCCTCTCCTCCTTTGCATACCCCACACACATACCCTTCCTGTGATCTCCTCCTCTTCCTTCACGCACGCACTCTCTGCTCCCCACTTCTCCATACCACCATTGCTTACCACCACCTACCTTATCCCTCCACTGCTCCAACCACCACGCGGACCCATTTTTCCATTTGGGGGTTTAAAAAATATTTTAAATTTACTTTTAAATTTTAAAATTTAGTTTGATTTTTAAACTTTTAATTTTAATTTTTGTTTTTTGTTTTAAATTTTATGTTGTATTAAATTTTAATTATA
>ML779103.1:762962-773857 GCA_009831015.1 Picea engelmannii | reverse complement strand
ATATATATATATATATATATTCAAATTAAAAATTTTAATTAAATTTTTTTATGATATTTAATTAAAAATATAAATAAAATTTTTTAAATGGGTTTTTAAAACTATATATTAAAAATTAAAATTCCCCCCCCTAAGGGTTACTAGAATTTTAAATTCCATAACTTTACCATACTAAGGTGGAATTTCACCTGTAAATAGTCAAAATGACCAGGGAGAAGTCAAGAATGCATCCATGGCATTCACCTCCTCAAATTCAGCCTAGGATTTCAGTGGCACGTCCTGGAGTGACAAGGACTCGTAATTGGCCCAAAAGCACGTGTCAGAAGGTGGCCTAATTGGGGGCCTCCAAGGCCAAATTGGATCGAATGAGGAAAACCCATTTTAGCTACAGATATGCAATCTTGTAGAAGCCTATCAATTCTGGTGTCCAGCCTAGAATTTTTCCACATTTGCACCTTTTTCCCTGATCAATTTCCCGACTAGCTCCTTCCAATGTACCTTTCTAGGGACATATCTTGCTTATCTGAAATCAAATTTGTGCCAAATGAAAGGCAACAGAAAGGTAGAAAACATAGATACAACATGGGCATAAGAAAAATCAGTTTTTTGGTACAAGGAAAAATCCTCCCAAGGTTCAGGCTCAGGGAGTCCCTTCACCAAAAAAGGCCCAAAGTAAATCCATTCTTCAGTCAGCTCATAGGGAAACTTATAGGAAGAAAAGGGGGGGTATAATCAGGTCTGAAAAGTTCTTAAACAATGGGCATTTCCTTACACACAATGACCAAATCCTAAATGCATATTTCCCTCCTGAGCAACTCTGCAATTTTCCCACACCTTGGGGCTTCATCTCGGTGAATACAGTGGCCATGGATGGTTGGGAATTGTCCTAAGTCACCTCATCTATAGATGTAAAACATGGAACCAATCAAAGAGTCTTTAGGATGGCACAAATCCCAATGAAAATGATGATGTAGCATACTATGTTTTTTCATTTTATAAAAATGACTTTTTGTAATAGTTTAGTCTCGCGTGATTTACTTTTGGCATGTAAAATTTGTAAGTAAAGGGTAAAATCAGATTTGATTTGATTCCCTTTAGATAAGATTCACTTTTTAGGATAAGTTTACTTTTTGGTAAAAAGACAAAAAAACTTTGGGTTTGTTCCATTTGTCACTTTTCCAAAAGTGACAAGTGTCTTGTGACCTAACCCTAAGCCTTCACCTCTTCTTTATAAATAATAGGGATGGCATTGTACAATGGGGAGGTGGATGAATATAGTAACAAAGCTCTGCTGAAATTTTCCAAAGCTCTGTGTGTGTGTGATACTTATTAAATTTTAGTTGTTGGACATGTCACTTGTTGGTTAAGGTTTGAGGGGTAGTAGTAAATACTTATTATGTTATCTATCTCCAGAAGAGATTAGTTAGCTAGGTGTTTGTTGTTGCTTCCTTGGGTTTAACTTACTTGCTTTCATTTTCTAACAGATTTGTTTAACTTGTTTGACATGTTTTAGTGCAGATTTTTTGAAGTGTCTAGTTGTTTTCAACCTTAGCTAGTGGTCAGGAGTCCTAGGGCCCCTTAGGATGGCCCTTAAATAAGCATCTTAGTTGGTTGTTCATGCTTGCTTGCTCTCTCTTTCATGTAAATTTTTTTTATGATTTTTGGTTACTAATATTGTTGTCCCAAACAAGAAAATTGACCATTTTGGTCAATTTCTCCCCCCGGGATAGCCATCTTAGTTGGTTGTTATTTATCTTTTATGTGTAATTTTTTTTTACTTATTTCAGTTTTTTCATATATAATCATTAAAATTTTGTTGTTTTCCTGCAAGGATATAATCTGGTCACCTACCCTACTTCTCCTAAGCAATTGAGAAACATCTAAAGACCTGTTTGAGGCAAAGGGGCCAAGAGGACAGCGAAGACAAAACATCAAATCTTATCGGTAAATCCACCCAATCACTCTCATTTTCACCTTAAATTCACTTGAACTCATTCCAAAAATTTTGGCATGTGTACCCATGTCGATATGTTTTGATTGTGTAGATAGTTCGAGTATTTTTCTTATAAATTTATGTTTATAAAATATGATTTGTACCTTCGTAAATAATCATCACTGTTTCGAATTTCAACAAGTAAACTTCCAATCCCCATACAAGGAATCAGTTGGGGCTTTCATGTATATGGTGGCCTTGCCACTCACAAAGATCCCCAAACCATTCCTTTGGGTTGAATGGTATACTTGTTTACTTGTAATTGGTTGATTTTGTCATTCTTCATTGTATTTTTTCTCATACACTAATCTACAGGTGGCTTCCCCTAAAGGGGCCACGCAAAAATCAGCAAGCTAAAAACACTCAGAAAACCAAAAAGCACTTGAAAACAAAGCAGGGGTCCGCCCCATACACATTAAAAAAAAAACTATATTATTTATCTATATGCGTACACATATTATTTAGCCGTGACGTATATGTCACATACTTACTTACTCATTATTGTATAAAGCTTTAGATATATTTCAATTTATTGACCAGGAGGCACACTTGCGAAAGTGAGACGTGACCTTGCCATGTGGATGGCCTAGTCCTTTATTTCATGCAATTTAAATTTCATAGAATACTGAGTGTTAAAGCCAGGGAGTCTTCATCAGGAGCCCCTCAGAAGTTGTCTAGTTAGTATAAATTTTGTGGTCTTTCCTAAGTACCACACGATCAAGGAGTTGAATAACTCAGCTTGGTTGGAATACTACACTGCTTCGGTAAGCTCAGCTAAAACTCACATTAGGAGGCTCTTGGGCCTCTTCCTTTTCACACGTATCCTTATTTTATCCAAGAGGATTTAAGAGCCCAAAAGAGTGAGTGGCTAGAAGCAGCCAATCCCTTCTTCTTTGAGCTACATGGGGCACTCTTCAACCTAACCACCATGATATACTAAGACTACTCTTCTTATACTGGTTGGAAAAGTTCTGGGATGTGTTTTCCTGATCGGGATAACCTTTAAAATAGTGTGGTGGCCAATGCCTGTGTTAATAACTGAAAATTCAATAATAAAATACATTTTAAAGTCAAACCTTTTGTCAGTCCACCCTTCATCGATGAACATAAATTGCAGTTGTAAATACTCTCCTAAACATAGTTGTAACAACTCGTAAAAATGTTGTCCATCATCAATTACAACCCCCATTTTGATTTGAAAGTTTTACGGGATCACTTCCTAGATGACCTTGGGGAGTACCAAGCCATGATGGGCTTATTTCCCTGCCTTAAAAGCTTTGAACATCTTGTTGTTCGCAATTTACATCCATTTGAAAAGACATGGATGTATATTTTAAAGTCACTTTTCACCCTTTTTTTTCACCTTTTTCACTTAAGGCATCCACTGGTCTATTTTCCAAGACCCTGGTTTACCCCAAGAACCCATTATGGGCCTTTAAGGGAGCAAACAACTCGATGTTCAGTTTGTTTAGTGTTTTTTCCTAAAAATCAATGAACTAATTTTCATCCCATTGTCCATAATTTTTACCCCCCAGGCCATTTTAGCCCATCCAGGAAGCTGAGGGAGGACAACACCCAGGGTGGGTGGTCCTAAGAAATACTTCTCGTAAGTCTTTCACCTCTCCTTTTCCACCTTCATTACCTCCTTGGGTGAAGGACCATCTGAGGTGCAGATAGTCTATGTCTCGTGCCAAGCTATCAAAGAGGGTATAATCAGATTCACAATCGAGTAGGTTGGATCTATCCCAACAGAAAAATTTTGCTTATAACATGTCCCTTTCTGGTGACCATACTAGGGACATGCAAATCTCTTTAGTTTTTCTTGTATCCCAAACTTGTAATGAGCATTGGACCCAAATTCTTTGGGGTCCGTTCTCCACCTATTGACAGAATTTGTGGCAAGGTATTTCAATGATCCTTTGGATTTTTTTTAGTACTTGTTAGAGTTCAATTCCCTTGCAATTTTGTTGCATCTGGGAGTCATAAATACCATCGAATTTTCCTTTCCTCTTACCTTGTTAGTATTCGGTCCCACTTGTTTGAATTCATGTGAGAATTTATAAATATGTCATACTTTACCTTCCACTTCGAGAAGAACGAAAACAATTTGTTTAAGTTAGGTCATCTTAACATCGTGTCAGAAAGAGTAGGTTTGTTGGGGTGATACATCTCTTGTACTTAAAGTACTTATATGATCCCCTTGCAAGTTGGCAGGGCAAAAACATCCTAAGACTAGGGAAATGATGTCCCCCAAGAATACAAGAAGTCAAATTTCATGAAACAAAACAAGTAGAGAGACACATACATATGGGAAACCAAAGAAACTCGTTACACCCGTCGCGCGAGCTAAGTCACCCTCTTCCTCTTCTCCTTTTCAAAACCCCCTACTAAAGAAAGATTTAGTCAATCCAACAACAATTACTAACCCTCATTTTGTTCCTCTCGTTGTTCCAACAACTATTGTTCCTCCCATAGTTGTTCCGATGGAAATTCCCTGGCAACTTGGGACTCCTTTGAGGTCTCCCCAACCTCTTCAAAACATTCATGAAGATGCCCCAAACAGGGTTCCTGATTTTAGTGGCATTGGTACATTGAATGCCAATGAACATATACAAAACTTCTATGATGCATTAGCACGTATGGACATAACAATTTTTTATGTTGTCATTAGACTTTTTGTAAGAACCTTTGAGGGTGAAGCAGCGAGATGGTATTGCTTGCTTCCCAATTATAGTATCCTAGATTGAGACACTATGGTCCAAGAATTCAAGAAGAATTTCCAAGAGGTGAATGATGTGGCTTCTTTACTAATGGATTTCACAACCATCTCCATCCATGAGGGGGAGAAAATTCTAAACTTTAATCAATGATTTACCTCAACCTTGAATAGGATCCTGAATACTTCCCAACCATATGGGAATAATTTGTTCCATTACTACATGACCACTATGAATCCAAATGTGAATTATATATTGAAAGATAAATCAATACAAACTTTAGATGCGACCAAGGCTAGCACCCTGAAAATCAAGAGAAACATGGAGGAATCTAGTATGATTCATGTTGATTAATTGGGTTGGTTTTGATTGATGCCAACCCTTGAAGAAATTCTGGTAGCGAATTTCGGTAGCACAAAGGTTTGGGTAATGGACCCAAATTTGTTTGATGGATAATGGTATGCGTTTTGATATATTTTCAGGTAAGACTATTCTAGATGGATAGAGCATGTTATTCCATTT
Source organism: Picea engelmannii (assembly GCA_009831015.1). Classification (NCBI taxonomy): domain Eukaryota; kingdom Viridiplantae; phylum Streptophyta; class Pinopsida; order Pinales; family Pinaceae; genus Picea; species Picea engelmannii. The sequence continues at coordinate 768,625 of ML779103.1, read as the reverse complement.
TCAATGGTATGTGGAATGTCACATAACTCCTCACGGTTAGAGAGTTATGGCCATGTGAAGTTGGATAACCCTCATGAGTCATCTAGAAGCCCCAAAAGGTCAAAGTAGTCAAAGTGTTTGCAAAGAAGAAATTATTTAAATAATAAAGTGAAGTGATGAGTGTACTATAAGTCAAAGAGGATGCAAAATAAATTATTTAAACAATAAAGTTAATGGAGAACTTACTAATTGTGGAAAGTGGTTAAGTTAAGTGGACAAATGGTTATAGGTGGGTTAACCCTAAAACAAGGAAAGTGGGTTAAGATGGTTAAAAGATAACCCCTTGAGGATGCTACATGAAAGTATAAATAAGAGGCATGGCTCTCTCATTTAAATACATTTGAACCTATTGGATATCATTGAATATATATTTTGTGAAAGGTTATTTGGGAAGGTATTATTGATAAATAAAAGTGTGGCAGAAAAAGTACGATAGAAAAATAGCGACAGAAAAGGTGCAGCAGAAAAATCACGGAAGAAAAAGTGCGACAGAAAAATCGCAGCAAAAAAAGTGCAGCAGAAAAATCACGGCATAAAAATCCTAGCAACAACATGGTTGGGGTCTATTTATGAGAGATATGGCACATCTTGTTTGAGGTATGTTTTGTGAGCTAGGGTTTATCTCTTGAGATGGTATTGGATGTTCAGTATTGCTACATATATTAGATTTGTTGAGGGATACTGTTGGTATTTGGCATATGGGTATTGGTCTTTTGGTTGTGATGTGTTGTTGAAGTTGTTGGTTTAGCTTGCAGCTACATAAAAGTGAGGTTGTGGCACATGGTTTGATGTAAGGGTTTATAGTATTTGGTTTATGGATAGAGTGATGAATTGTTAGATACCTTTTGATGGTTGTATTGGTGGATGTCTTTGGTATATGGTTGAGTATTGACAGTCGTTTATGACACACTGTCAATGGGAAGGATAGATTCAGACCAGGGTTGTATATTTAACCTAGGCCGTTTGGTATGCTCTAACCTAACGGGTTTTATGGCTCCGATAACCAACTAGGGTCCTAAAGACAACTAAAGGAAATAAGCTAACTAAAGATATGATTCTAACAATCAACACATTAATTGCAAATGTTCAGCTAAGAGTGTTAATGTACAATGATTATATACAGTTTACAAGGTTTGAATAAAATCTTGCAAAAGTAATTGTTTGAAATAATGTTTCTAAACAAGATTAAGTATGAACAAATCGCATTCTAATTCTCTAAATATCAAACTAATAAACACTGAATGAATATTATTGTAATGACATAACGAAAATAGACAAAGCTAATTAACGTCTAAATAATGCAATCATTGTTCATTCATATATAAACAACTTTAAATAAATAAATAAACAATATATTTACTAACCTCTAGTTGATCAGCAAAAATAAACTAAGTTAATATTTCTGCGTTTGTGTGAGCTCCTGCTTGTCCTGTGCTAAGTGGAAACCTATGATAGAAACAATCATAATACTTCCTAAAGAAATTCAAGGAAGTGTTTCATATTCTAGAGTGAGTTTTAAGACGACAAAAAGATAAATAATTATATATCCTGTAACCTTAAGATGTCCAATAATTGAGGATGAAATAAATCTCAACCCTCGGTAAAGGTGTTATCAACTATTTAGCATCAGACATAAACTCAAAATACTGAAATAGATGATTGATCACAGGCATAAAATAGACCAACATATAATGAAAGCATAAAGGAATGCAATGATATAAAATGTCACATGAAGAAAAGAGTAAATCTAATTCAACAATGATAACATTCCATATCAATAAAATACATGAGAAGACAATGAAGAAAACACTGCACAGTTTACACAGGTCTAAAGCCAACTAGCAAACTGCTTTCTCATATAATTTCAAAAAATATATGTCCATTCTATGGTCTAGGAAAACATGCCCCTAACACCAGGCAACAATAGTTATTTAAACATGTCTTGAATATGTTACCTCCTATCATGCAAGATAGAGTAAGATATTTGAAAATAAGTTTGTTTTACAAAAATAAAGTAACAAAAAGATACTCTTGTTGGAGTCTTTAAATCAAAAATATTTATATTGATGACAATTTTTTTTTCAAAATGTGAAATTTACTAATCGATTGAATGCTTAGCCCATGATTCCTTTAATTAAAAATAGCACCACAATCTGATGTTTACCTAAAATGATAAAACAAAATCAAATTTTAGATAATAATACAAACAAATAATTTAAACAACTGGCTACAGAATCTTTCGATTCTGTAGTAGCATCAAAATAAAAATAAAATCAAAAGTGAATCTACCTATTATTTCTCAAACAAAATCAAATCAAAAAAACAAAACAACAATTTACCATTTCATAAATTTGACATAGAGGCATCAAATAGGTCTGAATTTATAATGGTGTTGAAGTTTGTTGAATTTTTAATGATCACATTACCAGACCGCTTAATTCTCTTGTTAGCCCTATGTGTGTTTGATCGAACGCGGGATTTCAACTCATCATTCTCCTTCACTAGTACTGAATTTTGTGCTAGCATTTAGTTCAATTGTGCCTAAAGGTAAGGGACATCCTGGTAATATCTCTCAATCCAATCGAAACAAATTTTGCAATGAACCAGTTCTATGCTAGGCAAAGGTCGAGCCTGCTCTGCAGAGGACAAATTAACCCGTGTCATTATTTGTTTCAGATCATGTTGTATACTAGAAAAACCCTCATATTTATTTAAGAATGGTGGAAGATTTGAAATGAAATAAAACTATGTTGTATCAGTTTCGATATCGTTCCCAAGGATCCGGTCATTGATATCATCCTCAGCAATAAAATCATCGATATCATCCTCAGAAAAATGATCATCGACCTCGATCACAGGGGTCGATTTCTCATTTTCATGTTGTTGATTTCTCATTTTTATAGATATGAGGCGGCCATGTCTCTTATTTTTAAAATTGATATCTGGACTACTTTGTTTCTTATGCCTACCCTTTTTCCTGACAGCTGGTTCATTCAAATCAATCTGAATTGGCTCAAGATTAGGAATAGTAAGAGTTTTATTCTTTAGATCAACTAAAACCTCTTCCAAATATTTTCTAGGAATAAAATCGTGTTTTGGTTTCTTGCCTTTGGATGGCTTTTGGATAACAAAAGGGGTTTGATCCATGGATGCAGAGCTTTCTTGTATATTGATATGTAAGTTTTCCATAAGGGGTTTGGTCGACAGGGACTGGTAGGTTCATCAGAATGTCGAGGTAAGTCTGTTGCATTTTCAGGTAGGGTAAACACATTTCTATACATGAAATTTTCCCAACTATCCCCAACTTTAGAAAAATGATAAACCATGAGAATTCGGATGAGGCCATGATGGAACAAGTTTGACTATGGGTTTAGGTTTTGTCTCTGATAGAACTTAGCCATTTTCTACAGGCTCCTAAGTAGATAAAATGGCATATTCAAATTGAAACCTAGAAAACCCATTAGTAATCGGACATGATACAAAAATACCAGACCGTATCTACCTTCACAGGTAATAAATTTCTTAAGCATTAAGAGCAAGCCATGCCATCGTGGCTTAAAAATAATAATAGGTGTACCTTTTGCATAGTAACATGATTTCTTGGAGGCCATGAGTAGATTCCAAGGCACGCCCTCGAGCTTGAGGTTTTTTAATCCATCAAGATCCCTCTTGGAACAGTCCAGTAGCCTCTGTGATCGAACCCTCAGTCACCTCTAACTACAAATCCCCAATTTTAGCCCCAGTGCCATCAAAGTTCTGAGCAAAGGCTTGAGCTACTTTGAGGTTGAAACCCTCAAATCGTCTTATGAACTCATCCCATTCATACACCACAAGGTCATCCATGACATTGTCATGTGAGAGGAGAGCTTGCGAACCATTGGGCTCGATCCTCACAACGGGTGCCATCGATATGGGCACACAAAAACATCAGGAATAGCGAGAGGTGGGATGTGTTTTCCAACACACTAAATGTAGGATGAGGTCTTCGTATTCGGGAGAAACCTGATACCTAAGGATTCATAAAACCACCATAACAACCATTTGGAGGCTTGAGTGGGTAGTAAACCAGAGGACGCATAGAATGAAGCACCACTCAGTGAATGAATGTTGAACTCAAACACAAAACTTACCACATGAAACAATGAATGCAGTCTTGAGCTATGCAGGATGAAGGAGTGGTGTTTGAAGGTATGAGTGTCAGTCCTGTACCAGGAGGATGAGACTGTGACATGACTATTAGGGGTAGGATTCATATTTCAAAAATAAAACAAAGTTTTGTTTGCTACGCGATCGTGGATATGTCAATGTGAAAACCAAAATAATCAAGGATGGAATGACTAAGTCATAACCCCCAAGGTGGATAACTCATGCACTATGGTAAGGGATCAACCAATAAAATGATAGGTTTAAAATATTTAAGGTTTATGAAAATATTAGATGCCCTTTAGGTGTTATCCTATTTTCAAAATAAAAATCCACAAACTGTATGATGCCCTTAAACCAAAGCGTGTTATAATTTCATGCTTTCAGTCATGAATTTGAAAAAGAAAAATGATAGATTAAAAATAATGAACTCATACACACAGCTAGTCTAGTGAATCTTTTCAAATCCAAAGATGATAGAAATGTTTGCAAGGAGAAGGAGGTAGCTACATAAAATTTTATCCCTTGAAGATGCCATTTTACCATGATAAAATTTACATGAATATTTGGCTGCCAACAATGGCGACACACTGGGCGAAGAAGTTATCTCTGCATCATCAGAACTTTATATCGGGGAACATATGACTCGACAATAATTATTAGAAGCAATTAAAAGATAGATCAAGAATTTCAACAATAACTTAGAAAAAATAACACATTCATAGTATTGGATAAAGTTCTATCCAAAAATTGTAATCTGGTATCTCGTTTCGATCATAGAGGTAACGATGTTTATACAAATAACTCCAATACCGTTGACAGGGCCACTGCTACTGGCAGACATCTATAGCCTCGACAAGGATGTATTCTAACCCACTCTAGTACTTCTATCCCATCTAAGAGTCATCCATTTATGATAAAAGCATCTTGACATCCGATCAATTTAAAAACATACCTGAGGATATCCAAACCCAACATTGCTCCGCTACCAGCAGGCCTGTTCAGTACCCCGACGAAGTTTTATTGGTATCATGTGCGCATTTACCCGCTGCTAGCAGACCTGTTCAATATCCCGGTGGGTTTACACAAAATTCCCACACATTATAGTGCTTCCAAATCTCTAAAAATGTTTATAATATTTTCAGACACTTTGTGATATCAAGAGAGCGGGGTGATATTGAAGATTTCACAGCCAAGAAATGACAGGATTGATCTTTAAGAATTATTTTCTTGTTCTTTGGGAACTGATAACTTTCATCGTAATTTGGACATTTATATTTCAGTTAAGAAATCATCTCTGGGATGGGGAAACACTATGAGTTGTTCTCATTAAAAAAGGGACAATTGTTGGAAGATTGATTGTTGTCATTGATGTCAACCCTAGTCATGGGTTTTGGACCGCAAGATTGATAAAGGTATTTGTACATGAAGGAAAATGCACATGCATTAAAAACACCCATGAATGGATAGTATACATCATG
>ML779103.1:738545-754394 GCA_009831015.1 Picea engelmannii | reverse complement strand
ATATATATATATATATATATATATATATATATATATATATATATATATATATATATATATATATATATATATAATAACCTCTAGTTGATCAGCAAAAATAAACTAAGTTCATCTTTCTACGTTTGTGTGAGATCATGCTTGTCCTGTGCTAAGTGGAAACCTATGACAGAAACAATCATAATACTTCCTAAAGAAATTCAAGGAAGTGTTTCATATTCTGGAGCGAGTTTTAAGATGACAAAAAGATAATAAATATATATCTTGTAACCTTAAGATGTCCAATAACTGGGGATGAAATAAATCTCAACCCTCAGTAAAGGTTTTATCGACTATTTAGCATCAGACATAAACTCAAAATACCAAAATAGATGATTGATCATAGGCACAAAATAGACCAACATATAATGAAAGCATAAAGGAACATAATGATATAAAATGTCACATGAAGAAAAGACTAAAGATAATTCAACAGTGATAACATTCCATATCAAGAAAATATATGAGAAGACAATGAAGAAAAAACTACACAGTTTGCATAGGTCTAAATCCAACTAGCAAATTATTTTCTCATATAATTTCAAAAAATATATGTCCATTCTATGGTCTAGGAAAACATGCCCCTAACACTAGGTAACGATAGCTATTTAAACATGTCTTGGATCTGTTACCTCCTATAATGAAAGATAGAGGAAAATCTCTGAAAATAAGTTTGTTTTACAAAAATAGAGTAACAAAAAGATACTCATGTTGGAGTCTTTAAATAAAAAATATTTATATTAATGACAATGTATTTTTTTTCCAAAATGAGAAATTACTAATCTATTGAACGCTTATCCCATGATTCCTTTCCTTAAACATAGCACCGCAATCTGTTGCTTACCTGAAATGATAAAACGAAATCAAAGTTTAGATAATAATACAAACAAATAATTTAAACGGATTGGCTACAAAATCTTTCGATTTTGTAGCTAGTCTCAAAATAAATAAAAAATCAAAAGTGAATCTACCTATTATTTCTCAAATAGAATCAAATCAAAAAAACAAAACAACTATTTACCATTTTAGAAATTTGACATAGAGGAATCATATAGGTCTGAATTTATAATGGTGTTGAAGTTTGTTGAATTTTTAATGATCACATTACTAGACCGCTTAATTCTCTTGTTAGCCCTGTGTGTGTTTGATCGAACGCAGGATTTCAACTCGTCGTTCTCCCTCATGAGTACTTAATTTCGTGCTACCATTTGGTTCAATTGTGCCTGAAGGTAGGGGACATCCCAGTAATATCTCTCAATCCAATCGAAACATCTTTTGAAATGAACTGGTTCTATGCTAGGCAAAGGTCGATCTTACTTTACAGAGGACAATTTAACCAGTCCCATTATTTTTTTCAGATCATGTTGTATACCAGAAAAACCCTCTTTTTTTTTTAAGAATGGTGGAAGATTTGAAACAAAATTGAACTGTTTGGTATCAGTTTCGATATTGTTTCCAAGGATCTAGTCATCGATATCATCCTCAACAATAAAATCATCGATATCATCCTCAGAAAAACGATCATCGACCTCGATCACAGGGATCGATTTCTCATTTTCACGTTGTCGATTTCTCATTTTTATAGATATGAGGCATCCGTGTCTCTTATTTTTAAAATTGATATATGGACTACTATGTTTCTTATGCCTACCTTTTTTCCTGATAGTTGGTTCATTTAAATCAATCCAAATTGGCTCGGGATTAGGAACAATAAGAGTTTTATACTTTAGATCAACTAAAACCTCTTCCAAATATTTTCTAGGAATAAAATTGTGTTTTGTCTTCTTGCCTTTGGATGGCTTCTGGATAACAATAGGGGTTTGATCCATGGACGCGGACTTTATTGTAGATTGATATGTAATTTTTCCATAGGGGGGTTTGGTCGACCGGGACTGGGAGGTTCATCGGAATGTCGAGGTAAGTTTGTTGCATTTTCAGGTAGGGTAAACCCATTTCTATACAAAAAAAATTCCCAACTGTCCCCAGCTTTAGACAAATGCGAAACCATGAGAATTCGGATGAGGCCATGATAGAAGAGGCTTGACTGTGGGTTTAGGTTATGTCTTTGATAGAACTTAGCCATTTTCTAGAGGCTCCTAAGTAGTTAAAATGGCATATTCAAATTGAAACCTAGAGAAACCATCAGTAAGAGGACATGATACAAGAAGACTAGACTGTATCTACCTTCACAGGTAATAAATTGCTTAAGCATTAAGAGCAATCCATCCCATCTTGGATTAAAAAGAATAATAGGTGTACCTTTTGCACAGTAACATGATTTCTTGGAGGCCATGAGTAGATGCCAAGGCACACCCTCGAGCTTGAGGTTTTTTAAACCATCGATCTCCCTCTTAGTATAGTCCATTAGCCTTTGTGATCGAATCCTCAGTCACCTCTAACTGCAAATCCCCAATTTTATCCCTGGTGCCATTGAAAGTCTAAGCGAAGGCTTCAGCTACTTTGAGGTTGAAACCCTCAAATCATCTTATGAACCCATCCCAACCATATGCCACAAGGTCATCCATGGCATCGTTGTGTGAGAGGAGAGCCTGTGAACCATTGGGCTTGATCCTCAAAATGGGCACCATCGATATGGTCACACACAAAAAAAATAGTAGCGAGAGGTGGGATGTGTTTTCCAACACACAAAATGTAGGATGAGGTCTACATATTTGGGAGAAACCCGATACCTAAGGATTCGAAAAACCACCATAACAACCATTTGGAGGCTTGAGTGGGTAGTAAACCAGAGGACGTGCAGAACGAAGAACCACTCAGTGAAATGAATGTCGAACTCAAACACAAAACTTACCACATGAAACAATGAATGCAGGCTTGAGCTATGCAGGATGAAGGAGTGGTGTTTGAAGGTATGAGTGTCAGTTTTGTACTAGGATGACGAGACTGTGACATGACTGTTAGGGGTAGGATTCATATTTCAAAAATAAACCAAATTTTTGTTTGTTGCGCGATCATGGATATGTCAATGTGAAAACCAAAATAATCAAGGATGGAATGACTAAGTCATAACCCCCAAGGTGGATAACTCATGCACTATGGTAAGGGATCAACCAATAAAATGATAGGTTTACAATATTTAAGGTTTATGAAAATATTAGACGCCCTTTAGGTGTTATCCTATTTGCAAAAGAAAAGTCCACAAATTGTATGATTCCCTTAAACCAAAGCTTGTTCTAATTTCATGCTTTCAGTCATGAATTTGAACAAGAAAAATGATAGATTAAAAATACTAAACTCATACACACAACTAGTCCATTGAATCTTTTCAAATCCAAAGATGATAGAAATGTTTGCAAGGAGAAGGAGGTAGCTACAAAAAACTTTATCCCTTGAAGACGAAATTTTACCATGATAGAATTTACATGAATATTTGGCTGCCAACATTGAGGTACATGTTGGGTACATGGTTGAGACAAGTAGTTGATGAGTTGGCACATACATGAGGTGTATATTTGATGATGTTGGTACCTCTTTATGAGTTATAGTTGATGTGAAGTTGATGCATGATTGGTACATAATTGGTACATGGTTGGAGGCACTTGTTAGTAGTATTGTTGACACATCATTTATGGATGATGTAGCATACTTGTCTTGGTAGATCTTATTTGGTTGATAAGATTGACGAGATATATTGTTGTGATAGGTTGTTTGGACAGGTTTGGTGCATCGCTGATGCACTTGTTGATGGTACAAGTTGAGGTACAGGTTGATGCATGGCACATGCTGGTTCAAGTTATTGGTACAAGTTTTTTGGTGTAGGTTGATTGGTATAGGTTGTTATAGGTTATTGGTACAGGTTGACAGTGACAGGTTGACAGTGGTAGTGGTTGATTCAGTGACAGTGACAGGTTGTCTACATTTGGCATTTATATTTCAGGGCGATTGGATAGGACAAGGATAGGTGGTTGTAGCCACCTTCTAGTTGTATCCGGAGAACATAGGGGGTTGCATCCTCCTTCTGGTTGTAGCCAGAGAATTGGGGAGTTGGAGATTCCCTCAGGTTGTAGCCTGAGAAACTAGGGGGTTGGAGCCTCCTTCCAGTTGCAGCTGGAAAACAAAGGAATTTGGTGCTTCCAATGAATGTAACTCTTAAAGACATAAAATAAAAAGCATTGTGTGGTTTTCTCCTACTTTGGGTTTCCACGTAAAACATTGGTGTACTTTGTATGTGTATGATTGATCATTTGTTCATTGTTTATTTACTCTGCAACTATTGGATGATAATGCTACATTGATATAACACCTGCATTTTGTGGTTGAAAAGGATTGAATTTCTCTATTACTGATTCACCCCCCCTCTCAGTAATCCAACAATTGGTATCAGAGCAGGTTCCTTTAGAAATCAGTTTAACCACTGAAAGGTAGATCATGGAGAGAAACAACGTGTATAAAAATGGAATACCACAGTTTGATGGACAGAAGTATGCATTTTGGAGAAGAAGGATGAAAACATATATACATGCACGGGGATTTGAAATTTGGAAATCTATTGTAGATGGATATGAAGAACCAGTAGTTCCGCCGACAAATGAATGAGCAATAAAACTTGAGAAAAATAATTCGAAAACCACAAATGCACTTCTGAATGGTCTTTGTGAATCAGTATACACCAAATTTATACATTGTAAATCCCCTAAAGATATTTGGGACAATCTTCAAAATATTTATGAAGGAGATTCAAAAGTCAAAGCAGTAAAGCTTCAAACTTACAGAGGTTAGTTCGAACAACTAAAGATGAAGGAAGAAGAGAATATTGCATCTTACTTCTTATGAGTCGATGAAACAATAAATGTAATCATAGGATTGGGAGAAAAAATTAAAGAATTTTCAATTGTTCAAAAGGTACTAAGATCTCTTCCTATGATATTTGATCCTAAGATATCATCACTAGAAGAAAGAGAAAATATAGACTCAATAAGCATGGACGAACTACATGGAATCTTCACAGCATATGAAATGAGAACTGAACAGGAAAATCCAGATATAAAAGAAGCAGCTTTCAAAGCATCCAAAAGTTCAAAGAAAAAGGAAAAATAACATAGAAACAACAGTGACATCTCATAAGATGGTGAAGAAATGGCCAACTTTGTCAAAATATTGAACAAAGGAACCAATGACAAATATAAAGATAAATTTCCATTGATTTGTTTTAATTGTGATGGTATTGGTCATTTTGATAACAAATGTCCTCATAAGAAAAATAAGAAGAATGATGAAGATTAATCAAATAGAAAACAATCATATAAAGGCAAAAGAACCACAAAGAAAGCTTTCAAGAAAAACTTATGCACCAAAGAAGACATCTCCTCATCAGATGAAGATGAAGTCAATGACAGTGAAATAGAAAGAGTTCTATTCATGGCAGTAGAAGAATCTGATAAAGAAGACACCGAAGAAGAATATGAAGAGGCATAAGTTATAAGAAGAGAAAAGAAGAAAAACAAAAAGCTACAAGTGGAACTAGACAAGAAAGAAGACACTCAGGAACTAGAACAAATGATCACAAATTTGAAGGTTCAAATAGAAGAAGATAAAAGAATTGAAGAAGTACTCAAAGAAAAGATAGAAGAAAGAAACAGGATCATTGGAAATTTGGAAGCAGAGATTGTGACATTAAGAAATGATCTTCAAGAGAAAAATATGCATAACAACTCAAAAGTTTTAGATAACATTATCAGCAGTCAAAAGCCTCATCATGAAAGGTATGGACTTGGATACAATAAGACGTAAAATGGATCAAGATGAAAAACAACATAACAAGAAACATATACAAAAAGCCACGAAGAAACAATCAAATGGGATAAGAAGACCTACAAAGAATATTACAGGGACACTCCTCCACCAAGAAGATTCATATTTCATAATCAATGACTGACAGATAGACCTTGGGAAGAAGAAGGATTCAGAAGAGAAACTCCTTTCAGAATATCTTCAACTCCCAAATATCAAACTATATTTTTTTGTTTATGTTATGCATGTGGTAATTTTGGACATAAAGCTATGAATTGCAGAGCTAACAGCAAGAACATACAAAACTTTGAAATTCATACCCAAAAGAGTCATCTAAGAAGGCCCAGTGAAACACGGAGAAGAAGTTACAACATGTTTGAATCATTAAGCACTGAATTGGAATGCTACAAGTGTAACAAATTTAGACACATGGCCAAATATTGCAAAATGGAAATTCCTCCTAGAGAACCACAACAGAACAACAACGGTCACAGATAGGAACCTCAGAAGAGAACAAGGATAAGAAATAAGAATCAGTATAGCAATGAAGAATGCACACTCGCTCTACAAGCTAAGTAGAAGAAACGTGGTTGGTATGTTGACAGTGGTTGTTCAAAACACATGACAGGTGATAAAGACAGGTTTCTTACATTAATAAAGGAAAGAGATGGATCAGTCTCCTTCGAAAATGATGATTCAACTAAAATAATTGGAAAAGGCACAGTCAGAATTGGAAACAAGAATACCAAGGAAGAAAATGTTCTACTAGTAGAAGATATGAAACATAATATTCTAAGTGTGAGTCAAATGTTTGACCAAGGTCATAAAGTTACTTTCGATTCACAAAAGTGTGAGATAAGAAAGGAAGGTTCAAGAAAATTGATTGCAACAGTTGCAAGAAATTCAAGCAACATATATGTATTAAGTGAAATTGGAAATGAAAAGTTGGCTATGGCATAGAAGAATGGGTCACATACGCTTTGATAACCTTTTCAAAGTCAGCAAAAAGGAATCAATTAGAGAAATGTTCCAGATTATGAAACCAACCAACACTTTATGCAAGCATTGTCAACAAGGAAAGCAAACAATGACCATGTTTAAATCAAAGGAATATTCAATGACAAGACCACTGGAAATGGTGCATATTGATCTAGCTGGACCAACTACAACAAAGGGTTTAAAAGGTGAGAAATAATTTATGTTATTAGTTGATGATTATACAAGAATGACTTCAGTTTTCTTTCTCGGGAATAAGTCAGAATCTTTTGAAAACTTTAAGGTCTACAAGGAAATGGTTGAAAATGAAATGGATTCAAAAATCAAATGTTTGAGATATGATAATGGAGGAGAGTTCACTTCAAATTAATTTATGGACTATTGCAGCAGTTATGGAATAAAAAGGCAATTCTCCATTGCAAGGACACCTCAATAGAATGGAGTTGTTGAAAGAAAGAACAGGGCAATACAGGAAATGGTTCGAAAAATGTTAATGGATTCCAAATTGAAAGATATATTTTGGAAACATGTAGTGCATACGATAGTTCACCTTCAAAACAAAGTAATTCTCAGAAATAACACTGCCAAAAATCCATACGAGCTATGGAAAGGAAGACCAACAAATGTGAAGCACTTCAGAGTATTTGGAAGCAAATGATACATCAAAAGAGAAGATGGAAGAATGGGAAAGTTTGACTCTCGTGTGGACAAAGGAGTACTTGTTGGTTACTCAAGTACAAGGAAAGAATACAAGTGTTACAATATGAGGTTGAACAAAGTTGTGGAAAGCATCAATGTAGCAATTGATAAAACAGGTGGACAAGAATTAAAGGAAGAAGAAAATGAATGAATGGAACATATTTATGAAGAAGAAGCAGAAGATGAAGAAGAAGTAGAAGGGGAAGATGAATAGGATCAGACATAAGTAGAATAGAAAGTTCAGGAAGTGCCTTCAAAGACACCTAGCAAGCGAGTACAGAAGAATCATCCTTCAAATCAGATTATTGGAAACAAAGATGCAGGAGTTGAGACTAGAAGAAGAATATGTTCACTAAAACAAACACACCTAGCACTCTCATCTACGACTGAACCAAATAGTTTTGAAGAGGCCAACAAGGATGAATTTTGGAATAAGGCCATGGATGAAGAATTGGATCAAATAGAGAAGAATGACACTTGGGAATTGGTTCCAAGACCAAAGAATAAGAATGTGATTGGCACAAAGTGAGTATTCATAAATAAATTGAATGAATATGGACAAGTTACAAGGAACAAAGCTATATTGGTATGTAAAGGATACGCACAGGTTGAAGGAATTGACTTTGAAGAGACATTTTCCCCAGTTGCCAGAATGGATGAAATCCAATTTATTTTAGCTTATGCTTGCTCCAAGAATATTAAAGTATATCAAATGGATGTAAAATCATCTTTTCTGAATGGGGAACTTGAAGAAGAATTCTACATTGAACAACTAGAGGGATTTCAGTTGTCAGAGAATGCAAATTATGTGTGTAAATTGAAGAAGTCCTTGTATGGTCTAAAACAAGCTCTTAGAGCATGGTAATCTAGACTGGATAAATATCTACAATAGGTAGGGTTTAGAAAAGGAAGTGCAGACAAAAACCTCTACATCAAGGTAACTCAAGATAGTATTTTACTAATTGAAGTTTATGTTGATGATATTATTTTTGTGACAAGTTAAGCCGTAAATTTGCAAAGGATATGCAGAATGAATTTGAAATGTCATTACTCGGAGAACTATCCTTTTTTATGGGTCTTCAAATATGTCAAACAAACCAAGGAATTTTTATTTCTCAAACTAAGTATATCAGAGAAATGCTAAAGAGGTTCAAAATGGAAGATTGCAAACCAGTTACCACTCCTATGCAAACCAGTTGCAAGTTGAGAAAAGATGATGATTCAAAGTCTACAGACCAGAGGCAATATAGGTCAATGATTGGCAACTTACTATATGTGACATCATCCAGACTAGATGCAATGCAAGCAGTTGGATAAGTGGCACGATTTCAAGCAGCACCAAAGGAAACACATGTCGTAGCTGTGAATAGGATTTTCAGATATCTCAAAGGAACATAAGAGTTTGGATTATGGTATCCAAAAGGAAAGGATATATCACTTATTGCCTACACAGATGCAGATTGGGCAGGATGCATTGATGACTGATGAAGCACTAGTGGAGCAACATTCTACTTGGGTGAGTGTTTAGTATCATGGCTAAGCAAGAAACAATCATTAGTGTCCTTATCTATAGCCGAGGCAGAGTATATTGTAGCAGCAACATGCTGTACACAAGTTCTATTGATGAAACAAACTCTAACAGATATACAGGTTGAGTATGATGAGCCGATTCCAATACATTGTGATAATACAAGCGTCATCAGTATCTCAAAGAACCTGGTGATGCACTCCAAGGCGAAGCACATTCCAATCAAGTATCACTTTCTATGGGAATAGGTTACAAAGAAGAACATCAGAGTTGAATATGTGGGCACAAAAGAACAAGTGGCAGACATCTTTACAAAACCACTTCCACGGGAAGCCTTTGAGTATCTACGCCAAAGACTTGGAGTAATTTCTACTCCAAAATGAATGCTTTTGAATGCTTATATTATATGTCTTAGATTTACATGAGGGAGCACCATAAAAAGAACAACTCAAGTTAGGAGATCAGTTTCAGGAAGAGTTCAGTCGGGTGGAGTATCCCAAAGGACAGTGCAGTTAGGGGGAGTAACCCCGGATGGAAAGATACATTTTCCATTGATGACAAAGGGGGGGATATTTATCAAATGCAAATCACATAGGCATGGTTTCAGGGGGAGCGATGGCCACACAGGGAGCATGAGTGATATGACTTCACTATTTCATGGCATGACTTCAGTATTGCATCATAGTGTTTCCATAAATGCCAAAGGGGGATATTTTTTATTAATTGGGTTGGTTTTCATTGATGTCAACCCTTGAAGAAAGTCTGGTAGTGAATTCTGGTAGCACAAAGGTTTGGGTAATGGACCCAAGTTTGTTTGATGGATAATGGTATGGGTATTTATATATTTTCAGGTAAGACTATTCTATATGGATAGTACATGTCATGTCATTTCCGGTGGTATGTGGAACGTCACATAACTCCTCACAGTTAGAGAGTTATGGCCATGTGAAGTTGGAGAACCCTCATGAGTCATCTAGAAGCTCCAAAAGGTCAAAGTAGTCAAAGTTATTTCAAAGAATAAATTCTTTAAATAATAAAGTGAAGTGATGAGTGTTCTCATGAATGGTATATTACCTTCTCCTCCAAGGAACAGGGTTTCGTGGACTCCAAACAAGTTAAATTTGCATAATAATCCACCACCCTGCTTCCCAATACCAGTGCCTTACAATGTCGTTGAAGATCTAGCAAAGGTCATGGACAACATGACATTATTAGATGCTCTTAGAACACCAGATCAGTTTGAAAACCTGTCGGGATAACCTTTAAAACAGTGTGGTGGCCAATGCATGTGTTAATAACTGATAATTCACCAATAAAATACATTTTAAAGTCAAACCTTTTGTCAGTCCACCCTTCATCCACGAATAGAAATTGTAGTTGTAAATACTCTCCTAAGCATAGTTGTAACAACTCATAAAATGGTTGTCCATATTCATTTACAACCCCCCTTTTGATTTGACAGTTTTTCAGGATCACTTCTTGGGTCACCCCGGGGAGTACCAAGCCATTCTGGGCTTGTTTCCCTACCTTAAAAGCTTTGAACAACTTGTTCGCAATTTACAGCCATCTGAAAAGACTTGGTTGTTGCTTTTAAACTCACTTCTCACCCTTTTTTTCACCTTTTTCAATTGAGGAATCCACTAGTCTATTGTCCAGGACCCTAGTTTACCCTAGGAACCCATTATGGGCATGTTATCGCACAATTTGTACTTGCCCAAAATCCAAAGGCAAGTGAACAATAAATTGGCATAACAAGAAGTTGCAATATCATTGTCACCTAAACAATACACCTCTTTCTCTTTAGGGGTAGTACCCCAGAGGAGACATCCTCGGTGACCTGGGGGTTTGAGAAGGCTAATGTAAGAGTATGAAGAAAGACCCACCCCTCTCACATGTCACTTTGATCAGAAAGTCCCAAAGGTTTTAATAAGATGAAGCAAAGTATTATTTAAGTGTACCTGCCCAGAACAAGACAACAAGAAAAATACTATTTGCAAGTACCAATTGATGTTAGTGCTTCATAAAACCATAGACTTTGATAAAAATCATAAGCTGATATAGAATATGAAGCAACATAAATATTTACAACATCAATGTATATATAGTAATAGATTCACAATTATGCCTCAATAAATCTTCAATAATAACCAAAAATGATAACCTAAACTTGGCAAAATTCTAGTATTTGTCAGAAGCAATGAAGGAAATGTAAAATCAGCTTTAAACTTGATTTTAAGGTGATTTTACTATTGTTATAGATGGTTGTAGCAATAGTTTGCAACAATATCAAGATAGTTAGTAGGTTAGTCCAATTCAAGGTTAGAAATGGTTAGTAAAGATCTTGAAGTAGATGGCTTAAAGGTTGTATTAGTCAATCAATCACTTGTAAGGTATGAACTAGTGCCTTTAGGGTAAATGGAGTCACTATTGTAGTGGAAATTCTTAGAGGGGCACAAATGATAATGGGTGAGATAAAGAGAAGAGGGAGGATAGTTGAGGTTTTAGTAACCTAAGGCCTCAATCATCCAAAACCCTAGAAGGAAAAAGTTGCTAGGAAGTAGGTAACCCTAGGCCCTTGCGATTTTCCTTCTTCTTTAGGTCAAGGTTGAAATAAAATATGAAAATTTAATGAAGCAATAGTACTAGAGTGCTACTAAGGTAGGGCTCTAGTATATCCTTCAAGGGAGGTGTTTTCTAGAAAAATCAAGTAGGTGAAGAGTTATTAAGAGAAGGACAATAACATGTTCTTTTCTCCTAGGGTTTCACACTATCAATTTAATAATCTTATAAATGAACAAGTAAAATATACAATAATCATTCAAAACAAAGAAGGATTGCAGATTTCTACTTACTTCACCAAGAATAATCTAGTCACAAACCCTGGTTGAATACTTTCCACCATGAAAATGCAAAAATACACCAAGATAAGCTCTCCAAGAGTTGTGCACCACTTAGTTCAGCCAATAAGCCTTAAAAGAGGTCGAATTTCAGACCTCACACTTGTGTGAGTGAAATATGATAAAAAAATATAAGATATTTTCCCCTTATTTATACAATACAAATGACCTTTAATTACATTTTAGGTCAAAAAAGGCCGACATGTCCAGTTTACATCAAAAATCTAGTTTTACATAAAATTGGCAATAAAAACCCTAATTTCATCTTTTTAGGGTGACGTCATGCCCCTCCTAGGGTGATGTTGGGCCCCCTCTTGGAACGTTAAGCCTCCAAATAGAAACGTTGGGACTTAAAACCCCTCAGAAACTGCTACACGTGCCAACCAAAGCCGTCCTCATGCCTAAAACCTCAACTAGATGACGTCAAGGCTCAGAATGATGATGCCAGGGGCCTTTAAGGGCCAATTTCATGGTGGGAGGGAAAGACCCCCCTAGGTTTAGGCCTGCCAAAGTACAAGCTTCTGGTATCCCTATGCCCCTGGCTGGGGTTGCAGCATCCATTTGGTGGGATTTTAGCCCTATGGAGGTTCGAGCTAGTCATCTCCCCATATGTACCTGTCTGTCGGGTATAGTCCTGCAACAACAAAAAGTATGCCCTCCATGGGCTCATAAGTCACAGAGATCATAGAAATGTCAATCACATATAATAATCAAGCTACCCAAACATGTGCATCAAACCACCCTTTTCCCAGACAAGTGCTCAAACACGTTATGTTATTTAACAAGTCAGGTTTGGAGAGGGTCTCAGTATTTCCTATTGGGATAATTATCCTCAGGTGTGGGGTGTTTCCAAGTGAATACCAATATAGGTCATGTAAATTCATGAGATGGTGTAGGGGATGTTTGGGCAAGGGGTGCAGTGATAACAGGGAAATGTAGGTCTTACATGTGGGTGCCTCTATAGAGGGTGAGCTGCACCTTTTCATGGATGAAATTGTTTCCTAGCCCATTCAATGCCTTTTTACTCTTTGTCTTATTGTTTTTTCTTTCAAGAGAATAGTTGGAGGACACTACCCTGTCATGGTGACCAGTGGTGATAGCGTTACCCACAAGCATTTCACAGAGATGAGAAGGTTGGATCGTGATGAGACCCCCTTTCTCTTGGCTATGCCACCAAGAGCCACTACCCTAGCATGGTGACCAAATGAATAATAGTGTCATATTGCTACATGCCCATGGACCTAATATGTTGGCTCATGATGAGACCCCCTATCCACCAACTAGGTCTTGAGTTTTATTTTATTTCATGGGTCCCCCCCTTTTTCTTGCTAAGAATCCTTTTATTGCTTTCTTGGGGATCCCTAGGAGAAGCATCTAAAGGCTTGATCTTTCCTTTTAACTTTTTCTAGTTACTTTTACCTTCTGGTCCTTTAGCCCCTTCTTCCCACAAGGCTAGGTACAACCCTTACTAGCTTGGAAAACCCAATACCCAAACCAATATAGGGGATAGATGAGAGGGAAAATGATGAAAAGTGATAAATATGGAAGGAATGGATGATGAACTTACATAGACCCACCCAGTGGAAACTCATCCCTAAGGGAACCAACTTACTAGGGCACTTTATCATCCCCCCCAGGTATGGACAACTTAAAGGAAATAATTTCCAAGAAAACATCATGAAGAAAAAGAGAATTCAATGCACATATTCAAATGTTTTGAGAATCAGAGTGACACATACCATGATACTCAGACTCATTACCTCATGGAGAGACCCATTGCTACTTTAGAACGAGGCCGATGGGATGGATGTTGTTTTTGTTGATAGATGGGAGGCGCTAAAGAAAATATGGGCCCTACAGGGCCAGGCTCAAGTCAATATGGCTTTCGGTACTCCATGTTTAGGACCTGTGGGTCTCGAGACACAATCTCCTTAGTTATCCCTAGGATAGGGGATAACATCTGGCTCTCACTCGGGGACATGTGGTCACCGTAGAGCGCATGAGAACCTTTGTTGGGCCCGAGATATGATCACTTTTATGATGGTTATTATACACTTTTTCCACATGTACATATGTGTTTTTCATCTTTTGAAGGAGATTTTTGAAATTTTTTATGATAAAATGGTATAATCAACATAAGGTACATATGATTCATGTTTAATGATTGTATCGAGTATAATTCATCATGTTTTTACACTTCCAAAGATCTGATTTACATTTTTTGATGTTACAGGGTGAAAATGCACTATGTTTATGCTTTCGGCACTCAGTCCAAAACTCATTTCAGCACTTGTTTCGGTACCTGATCCGACACTCTGTCCAACACCTCTTCTAGCAGAAAAATGGAGGGCGACTTGGCGGTAATGGTATTGGTGGCCAGTGATGGGAGAATCAGGAATGTGGGTTTTGTTCGTACTTATCCCCTCTAGCTATTGAACTCTTGACAACTTGATTTTGGGTTGTTATGGTGGGTGATTATTGGCTCGCTCTGTTTCAGTAGTTAAGGCACCATTAATGAAATTTTCCAATTTTAGAAGTGGTTCGAACCTCCTATGGTCGACCACTTGGTCTGTAAACATTATAAATACCACCAAGGTGGTCAGACATAAGTTAAGTAGCAGATAAATCATTGTGATAAGTAGAAATACATTTTTACTCTATTTTTCCATTTTACATCGCCAAATTATACAAAAATTACGTTTCTGAGTTTTCATGGTGATTTCGAATTGTTGAGCAGGGGGTGTTGATCCGGATTATTTTCGGCACGAAATGAGAGCAGAGATATAATAAAGAAATGCACAGAGATATTGCAGATATTCAATAATATAACAGAAATGTATCAGAGATGCAACCATAAACATAGATATACAGTAATACATGGTTTCTATTAATAAAAGAAATGTACAGAGACTGTAAAAATACAAAGTGAAAGACTCGCTAGAATGGTGGCAGCTTATCTCTGAGAAGACATGTGACAGCTACTCGCATTCGCAAGAAGATGATTACAATGAGGCTCTGAAGGCCTTTTTACAATAAACGAGAATGCCAAAATTCCTAGACATCCAAAAACCTAACCCTAGGAGATGAAGCGCCAAAAGTCATGTGGGCCCCGTTTGGGTAAGTGAGTACATCAACTTCCCGGGGTCGTAACTTTTGCATACAATCTCCGTTTTAGGCATGTAATAGCTCGTTGGAAAGGTATCGTCGAGGATATTCATTTTGGGGGATAAATTATGCCTTCATCTATCATTAAGAACCTCGATCTTGAAAAACCTTCATTTAGGCCCTCAAAATGGTCCCGGAAGTTAAAACCTGCTAAAAATAGTAAATTGCCAAAATTGCCAGAAAACAGTTTTGAGCCAGTCGAAAAAGGTGGGTGGCCACCGATATCCACCTAGATCAATCCTCCCTCCTTAGGAAGCAATGGTATCCATTGCATTGAGTTCCCGTGGGAGAGGGAAAAGCGTTTGCTGGATCTGCATCTAGGTGAGCTACTTGTATTGCTGGAGACGTCGCACTACTTGGTTTGCGGAAGTCTGTCATGAACCTGTTGAAGTTGAGGTTGTTCAACAAGTCGAGCTACACGAGAGGAAGGTGTGCAGAAGGAATTTTTGTGCTTTGCTGCAACCTTGTCGACCTGTTTTGTTGGATAGAAGGTCCAGGGGGTGAAACCATAGTGGTTGCAATGTCCTTCTGTTCCCCTTTCGAACAGATTGTGAAGAAGCTGAATTTTGCAGTATGAGATACTACCTTGCGGCACTTTTTAGGTGGAACAATAGTTGGAACTACCTATGATATTCTGTAGAGATGACCCCCCAAAGTAACAATGACACTATGGGGTCGAGACTCATAAACAACATGGCGCTTCCACATATATGGTTGGCCCAAGAGAACATCACAGACATCCAGTGGGGAAACATCACATAATACCTCATCCTTGAA
>ML779103.1:726404-737594 GCA_009831015.1 Picea engelmannii | reverse complement strand
GGGAGAGCCTTAAGGAGTGCGAAGGTGATCTTTTCCTTGTCTGAAAAATTATGAACAGAGAAATAACCTTCTAGCAGATTTAACCATTTATCTAGAGCATCTGCATCTATTTGACCTTCAAATACGGGAATATCAAAATTAACTTGTACCTTGAAAGGCAAGGTGCCTCCAAAGTGGTCGCTTGATGAAGATGTGCCTGATGCTATCGGTAGGCATTGAAGGATGTGGGAAAAATTCTCCATCATTTCGTCCCTCTGTCGCGTGAGAGCTTGCTCAAGCAACAGACTGATAGGATCACCTGCTCCATCATTTTTCTTTTCTTCCACCATTGAGGGTTTCTTGGGTGTGCGAGAGCGATTGTCCTCAAGAGAGACAATCTTGAGACCCAACTTGCTATACTCGGACCTCGTCGGGGACATGCACTGAAAAACGATCAAGAGTAGACTGCTCTGATACTACTGATCCGGATTATTTTCGGCACGAAATGAGAGCGGAGATATAATAAATAAATGCACAGAGATATTGCAGATATTCAATAATATAACAGAAATGTATCAAAGATGCAACCATAAACATAGATATACAGTAATACACGATTTCTATTAATCAAAGAAATGTACAGAGACTGTAAAAATACAGAGTGAAAGACTCGCTAGAATGGTGGCAGCTTATCTCTGAGAAGAGATGTGACGGCTACTCGCATTCACAAGAAGATGATTACAATGAGGCTCTGAAGGCCTTTTTACTATAAACGGGAATGCCAAAAGTCCTAGACATCCAAAAACCTAACCCTAGGAGATGAAGTGCCAAAAGTCATGTGGGCCCCGTTTGGGTAAGTGAGTACATCAACTTCCCAGGGTCGTAACTTTTGCATACGATCTTCATTTTAGGCATGTGATAGCTCGTTGGAAAGGTATCATCGAGGAGATTCATTTTGGGGGATGAATTATACCTTTGGCTATCATTGAGAACCTAGATCACGAAAAACATTCATTTAGGCCCTCAAAATGGCCCCGGAAGTTAAAACCTGCTAAAAATAGTAAATTGCCAAAATTGCCAGAAAACCGTTTTGAGCCAGTCGAAAAAGGTGGGTGGCCACCGATATCCACCTGGATCGGGTGTGCTTTTAGAAAGTGACCACGACTTTCTAGGGGGGCCACCAGCAGTCAAGTAACTATTCTTTGTGTTTGTTTATGTATTTCATAGATTAATTGTTCTATTTATTTCTTGTACATGCATTTCTATTTTGTTAATTAGTTTGTTGTTATAATTTAATTTGCTTTGACTCTATTTTGCAGGTTAGTATGATGAATTGTGTTAGCATGCATTAATATCGTAGTTAGGAATGGATATGCAGACTCCTAGACTAACCCCATGTGTATTTAAATACTAGATTATGTTTTTATCTAAGATTTTAGAATCAAGTTTAAAACAAAGTTTTGAATAGCATAAAATAGCGTTTTAATTTGGGTTTTAATTGACAAGGATTTGATGGATGGATAGAGTTAATTCTAGTTTTTAATGATAGATTGCTTATTTCAGTTTTATATAGATCTTGCTTACTTAGTTGTTGATTAATATAGTTGTTAGTTTGCTTTTTAATATCATGTTTTAAATTTCTGTTTTTAGTCATTTCCTTATTTGTAGTTTGAATTGTTAGAATAGGCATAGCATAGTTTCATTTTACGTAATTTATTGCCTAGAATTAGATTGCAATTGTAGTTCTTAGTTAATGAATGAGTTTAAGTATGAATTTTGCTTATGTAGAATAGAAGTATAATGATGATCTCGTTATGTTGTTGATGGTTAATAAATGAACATGCAAGGTATTTAATATTGTTTTTGTCTTCACACAACCACCAACATTATATTTGAATGGTCATAGGTTAAAGATAGTTTCTTGCTTTCATAGGTTAGAGATAGTTTCTTTCTTTTGTAGATTAGAAGAGATAGTTTCTTGCTTTCATAGTCTAGAAAATAGTTTTGTTGTTGTAGGATAGATAGTCTTTTGCTTTGATAGGTTAGAGAACAGTTTGTTTATCATAGGTTCAAGGTTAGTTGCTTGTTTTTCTTGCTTTCAATAAAATAGATTTCCTTTCATGAATTAGAAATAGTTATGAACTAAGAATTTAGTCCACTTGCCTCTTAGGCTAGATAGTTGTTCAATGAGAGTTTTAATTTGATTGCTTGCAGTAGTTAGTTGTCTTTGCTTACTTGTCTATTACTTTAGTAGGTTAGATAGTTGTCTGTGCTTACTTGTTTTCTTGCTTTAGTAGGTTAGTTGGGTGTATTTGCTTGCTTGTTTATTTATTTTCTTTTAGAGGATAGTTGCTCATTGAATGTAGGTTGGCAAGTTAAAATAGTTTTCTTTTTTCATTTGCTTATTATGCTTAAATAGTTGCTTTTGCTTATTGTTATGAACTAGTTTGTTTCAAGTAGGGTTTTTACTTGTTTTCTTAGAACTATCCATCGATCCTTGGCCCAAAAGTACTTAGGTTACATAGTTTCAATTTGCTTAGTAGGGTTTTCTCATTAGATAGATTTTCTTGAGTAGATTAGCCTTAGATAGCTACCTTCCTTAGTTAGACTATACTCTTACCAACCCTTCTACCTTTGGCATATATTTTTCTACAACTCTAAGTTTACTTACCCTGGGTTGACAATTTTATTGAGGGTTTTTACTGTGTTTTTAGTGCATATACAACACCCATCATTTTTGGCGTCGTTGCTGGGGAGTTGTATTAAGGTAAGAAGTAGTTAGGAAATAGATCAGTCCTAGACCTTAGTATTAGATTGGTTGTGGGGGAACTTTAAGATGAGAGGTAAGAACCTGTGCATCTGCTATAGCAAGTTCCCCCAAACCCAATGGTAGTTTTTCCTTTTGTTTTTGTTTTCTTTCATGAGTAGACCTAGAAACCCAATGGTAGTTTTTCCTTTTGTTTTTGTTTTCTTTCATGAGTAGACCTAGAAATCCAATGGTAGATTTTTATTTTTGCTTTTATGAATATACCTAGAGACCCAAAAGGGAGATACATTAAATCTAAACCAGACCTTTCAACCAAGGTTCCTTCCAATCTTTTTGGGGGAAGGAACGTTCCACTCATAAGCTCCGTAGAGCGATACCGAAAAACAGGAGCTAGCTCAACCTAAAGAGATAAAGTAGTCTCTGAAGAGACTAAGACAGGGAGCACTATAGAACAAAAAATTGAAGCATCAATAATAGTGGGATAGGAGGCAAGACCACTCGAGCCTTCTGTAGAACCAAAAAATAAAACCTTTGTTTTCTTACCACCATCAGGACATCCTAACTTTGTGGACATCATCTTTGTGTGAACGAGGTTTTATCAAATGGAAAAATGAATTCAGAAGAAACCATTAGCCTGAGGGAACTTTCTCAAATCCTAGCAGCAGTAGGGATTTCTTCTTTTCAGGAAGAACGCATCTTGACAATAGCCAAGAACATGTCTACCTCTCCAAAAATATTAGAAGAATCAAGGTCCTATGAGCTAAAAAATGAATTTCCTTGCCAAAATGCGAAGGAAGCTGAAAAATTATGGACTACATCCAGTGGAGAGAAATCATTAAGACCTAAGATTGAGGAGTTCTCAACATCCATCTCAACATATCCTTTATGTACTTCAGAAATCAAACATCCAGAAGAAAAGGATTTGCACAACATGATGAAGGAGAGAATAGAAATTATTGTTGATGAACATCAATATTACATTGAAATTTGGTTTCAAGAGGTCATTAGGCTACAATACTATTCTCTTCTTCAACACCTTCTGAGGCCCAAACAAGTAGGTTGGTTGGTTCTCCATATCCAGGTAATCATTGCAGTAAATTTTTCACACATGGATATGAGTATGTTTCTTATCTCACTCCGCACATGGTTACATTGGAAGAGTTCTTACACTTGAATAAATATTTTCCCTTTCTTTTTAGGTAGGGTAGGATAGTAAATAAAAGTTGCATGTTGTTAGTTTAACTTAGAGTCTAATGCAGCCTCATTTTACATTTTCTTTTAATAAAATAACTATGAGATACATGTTCCAGTGACTTGATCTCATTAGTCTTTGATATTTTAGAGTGTGTTTTTTTTTAAGAGACTTCTGTAGGTATTTATTTCACCAGGAGTAGACAATTTCAAGGAGATATAAAAGAATAATGTTTCTTCAAAACATTTCTATACTTGAACCTTGTTGTCTGCTAAGCATCAAATGAATAATGACTTGTTGTAGTTAGCCATGTTTTTGCAAAGATTTTCATATTCTTGTTCTTAAGGCATTTTAAAAATAAGTTGCTCTTGAAAATCTTCACCACTATATAAGGAAGTGATATTGTAACCATCAAGCTTAGAGGTCTCTCTTACAGTTTTCCCAAGAAACCTGAGTAAGTGAGTAAAGTATCTTTATTAAAGAGTAACAAGGAGGTTTGATCAACGATAAGTCATGGAAACATCACAATAACTTACAAAAGAAGAAAGTGAGTTGAGCCTAGAGATACCTTTATGTTCTTTCTCAATGGTACCATCCACTACACACTAAATAGCTTGATTATATCATATATTTAGATAGGCCGTGTCTTCTTAAGTACCCCTTACATCAGGACAATCACTAAGGAATATAAAGGAAATTCATCCTCTAACATAAATACCATCCCAATTGAAAAAAAAAAAAAAAAATGTTTTTAGAGTTGTTCCCCCATTCTCTTGCATAAAGAAATCTTACACTAAAATATTAAAAGATGGAGGGCCAGTCTCTGAGGGTGTAAGAGGCTAACCCACCAGGATACTGAACAGGTCTGCTGGCAGTGGGTACCGGCCTGTGGTATGAATAGGTAAACCCGCCAGCGTACTGAACAGGCTTGCTGGCAGCGGGGCATTCTACCTAGTGAGGATGGTAATCTGACAAAAATAAATTTAAATCTTTCCTGATGTATGACATTACTTGTAGACAAAGCTGACATGAAGTATGTATGGTTAATCTAAGGTTAATTGACTCCATAAACTTTCCATTGGGAACTAACTCTGAGACTATCTTGAAACTCTCTTGCATACCTCTTCTTATCTATATATAGGATCTCTTATCCTATAGGTGGGGCCATCTTCTAACTGTCTCGTCAGACCAATCTGTGAAATTTATCTTTACACTTTACAAACTATAAATCTTCGGCTATGGGGAAAACTGACTAGTTTCCTATATTTTTTATTGTGATGTGTCATAATACTTAGGTGTGGGGGAGGGGTTCATGAGTTGACAAATGATCATTGCCTAGAGAAGTAAATCTTTGTAAAAATTTTGTATTATTTTCATGATACAGGTTATTACATCAGCAGTCATTTTATTTTTGAAGTGCTAAACTTCTGTGTGTTATAAATTGTTGTATATGTCCTTAACAGACCACTCTGTTGGTTTAAATTTGTTACGGGTTGTTCATTGTAGGTTTGACATTACATTACTCTTAGCCTACCTCAGCTCCTATTCACTGTGTTCGTGGCCTCTGAGGAATCAATTGCCTCAACCACAAAGCTCCCAATTGATTTAAACGCCACCAATTGCCAAGAGAAAGCTATAATAGGGTTTCAAAACTGAATTTTAGAAAATCTCTAGAGCTAAGGGATACTCCAAGGAGTGGATAAAAGAGGAGCTAATCAACCCTCTCATAGTCATCACCATATTGATTACATGTGAAGGTAGATATTTTGTCTTTAAAGCCTGTCAATTTCGATTATTAGCTCACTTTCAATTCAATAAGCCATTGTAACTTTCCCTTTTACTTCTTAAAGAGTCTTGAGAAGGTGTCTTCCCCAGTGAGGAAGGATGTAACCAATCCCCATAACAACCTATTTCACCACGGCCTTATCAAGCTACTTGTCTTAAGCCGAGTTGGAAAAACAGGAGAAAACGTGGATGAGTTCATTTACCAATTTGCAAACCCTCATCTTAAATCAATACTAGCAAGAAGACTCTTGATCTAGGAACTGTTACTCCACCCAAACCCTCGTGCTCAAGTTATTCCTTTACTGGACCAAAAGTCCAAGAAACTTGTTGATACCCCTGCAACCTCATTGGGAAAGAAGACCAAGAAGCCTATTGCTAATTCATGGAATGAGTACGTGCCATATCTTCGGTCTGGGGGGAGTTTCCTGAGCTAAAAATTCTAATCATTGCCCATTTGTATAGCAAACCCATGAGAAGAGGAAGTAGGATTTTTGTCAAAATTCTGTCATATTGTCTTTTTACAAAGTCTTGGGATATTATATCAGCAGTTGTTTGTATTGGTATGCTAAATTATATACTACTGACATCATTGTGTGTGTTATAAGCTCATGTGAATTTTTATGTTTATTCTATAGAAGACTGTTCATACTTAAATACTCGTTGGGACAAATACAAAGCGATAACAATTGCTAAATACTTATTGTCATTTGTATTACAAGCTTATGAAAAGAGGAACAATTGTTTGTTACAGATCGATGACAGGCAATAAAAATTCTCCTGTTCACCATGCCTACCAGTACAAACCAAGCCTTTTGTTAGTATTTTTCAGTTCTGTCAGTCACCAGTGTCACCAATGATCAAATTTACTCTTTCATGTGATTGATAGGGTTATTAAGTCAAATTGTTATATTTTCAAAATAAAATTATCAAATAAAATTTGACATCTCTTGGTTGTAAAATGGTCATTGGTGTGTCTAGGTGTCATTACTACTCCCTCCACTCATCCAAAGTCATAAATTTTCATCATGGTCATATCATCATTCTTTTTCATAAATTTTTCAGATAATTGTCTTGGTCAAAGTTCTACTTCAAAATTGGTTTCTAAATTAAGGAAGATGAATTTGACAAAAGTGAAAGAGGTTTTTTTCAATCATAGACCAATAAACAAAAACTTTATTCCGTTTATGCACAGGTGTTATCATTTGAGATAAATTCCCCAAATACAGTCACTATAGGAGGGTTCTCTACACATTTGGACAACTTGACTTCAAGTCAGTTTTTCAGAGGTTTGGAGAAGGCATTTGCAGTGCTTGATGGTTTCATTGTGTAGCAGACATCATATAGTTTCCACCCATACCAATTTCATCCCAAAAATACTCTGGGAAGGCCTCCAAAATCCCTATCAAAGACCACATTGCACTTCTACTAAGAGCATGTGACGCTTCTGCAAGTTTTGAGTAACCAACTTCAAGCTGGGATTCTGAACAAATGGGAAAGTAATTTTGAAACCTAGAGGAGGATTTTCTTCATAACATACCAAAACACAATAACCTCTCTTATTTTTTTAATGTAATTTATGGTTTGGGATATATTCGATCATCTTATAGGCCTATGTTTTCAGAAAATAAGACACTTTCTTTTTCATGTTTTAGACATGTTTTCTTTTCGTGTTTTCCTAACAACTGAAAGTGAATTTTTGAAACCAAAAGAGGTTTTTGTCAAGGACATATTCATAAACAAAAACCTCTCTCAGTTGTTACACAGGTTTTACTTTCTTTTATTTACAGGTGTCACTTTGATACCTATTTTTCACAAGTTCGCCAGGCCAGAATTGTTGTGCTTATGGGAAGTCACATTTGGAACTAATTTTGTAGAGATAAAATTGTTGTTTTGCATGGTTTAAAGGATCGAGGGTATAATATACATCTCAAGGCTTCCTTACATGTCATCAGCAACCACCAAAAACTCCAAACCGTCCAGTTTAAACTTAGAGAGCATGAAACATTGAGTTTTCATTTACGCCATGATAACATTGTCCTACAAGCCAAGATGAATTCTCTACAGCATTAGGTTGATGATATTAAATACCACCAATAATAGTATCTTGATGCAATTGAAACACCATGAAAATCCTAATTCAAAATCCCTCAGGCAAGAGGGAGAAGCTTCTAAAGCTAATCCACCCCCTCCTTCGCAAGTTTAGTCATAAAGGACCATTTCTTTTTGTTTGTAGTGGGACCTGCAAAATCTTAGCTGTGGAGGTAATGTTGGGCCCGAGATATGATCACTTTTATGATGGTTATTATACACTTTTGCCACATGTACATATGTGTTTTTCATCTTTTGAAGGAGCATTTTGAAGAATTTTATGATAAAACGGTATAATCAACATAAGGTACGTATGATTCATGTTTAATGATTGTATCGAGTATAATTCATCATGTTTTTACACTTCCAAAGATCTGATTCATGTTTTTTTATGTTACAGGGCGAAAATGCACTACGTTTATGCTTTTGGAACTCAGTCCGGCACTCATTCCGGCACTCGTTCCGGTACCCGATCCGACAATCCATCCAACACCTCTTCCTGCACAAAAATGGAGGGTGACTTGGCGGTTATGGTATTGGTGGCCAGTGATGGGCGAATCGGGAACATGGGTTTTGTTCATGTTTATCCCCTACAGCTATTGAAGTCTTGACAACTCGATTTTGGGTTATTATGGTGGGTTATTATTGGCTCGCTCTGTTTCGGCAGTTAGGGCACCATTAATGAAATTTGTCAATTTTAGAAGTGGTTCGAACCTCCTGTGGTCGACCACTTGGTCTGTAAACATTATAAATACCACCGAGGTGATCAGACATAAATTAAGTAGCAGATACATCAGTGTGATAGGTATAAATATGTTTTTACTCTGTTTTTCCATTTTACATCACCAGATTATACAAAAACTACGTTTTTGAGTTTTCATGGTGATTTCGAATTGCTGAGCGTGTGGTGTGCTTTTAGAAAGTGACCACGACTTGCTGGGGGGACCACCGGCAGTCTGGTAACTGTTATTTGTGTTTTTTTTATGTATTTCATAGATTAATTGTTTTCTTTATTTCATGTACATGCATTTATATTTTGTTAATTACTTTGTTGTTATAATTTAATTTTCTTTGACTCTCTTTTGCAGGTTAGTAGGATGAATTGTGTTAGCATGCATTAATCTCGTAGTTAGGAACGGATCTGCAAACTCCTAGGCTAACCCCATGTGTAGTTAAATACTAGATTATGTTTTTATCTAAGATTTTAGAATCAAGTTTAAAATAGAGTCTTGAATAGCATAGAATAGCGTTTTAATTTGGGTTTTAATTGACAAGGATTTGATGGATGGATAGAGTTAATTCTAGTTTTTAATGATAGATTTTTTATTTCAGTTTTATATAGATCTTGCTTACTTAGTTGTTGATTAATATAGCTGTTAGTTTTCTTTTTAATATCATGTTTTAAATTTTTGTTTTTAGTCATTTCCTTATTTGCAGTTTGAATTGTTAGAATAGACATAGCATAGTTTCATGTTACGTAATTTCTTGCCTATAATTAGATTGCAATTGTAGTTCTTAGTTAATGAATGAGTTTAAGTATGAATTTTTCTTATGTAGAATAGAAGTATAATGATGATCTCGTTATGTTGTTGATGGTTAATAAATGAACATGCAGGGTATTTAATATTGTTTTTGTCTTCACACAACCAGCAACATTATATTTGAATTGTCATAGGTTAAAGATAGTTTCTTGCTTTTGTAGGTTAGAGATAGTTTCTTACTTTTGTAGATTAGAAGAGATAGTTTCTTGCTTCCATAGTCTAGAAAATAGTTTTATTGCCATTGTAGGATACATAGTCTTTTGCTTTGATAGGTTAGATAACAGTTTGCTTATCATAGGTTCAAGGTTAGTTGCTAGTCTTTCTTGCTTTCAATAAAATAGATTTCCTTTCATGAATTAGAAATAGTTTTGAATTAAGCATTTAGTCTACTTGCCTCTTAGGCTATATAGTTGTTCAATGAGAGTTTTAATTTGATTGCTTGCAGTAGTTAGTTGTCCTTGCTTACTTGTCTATTGCTTTAGTAGGTTACATAGTTGTCTTTTCTTACTTGTTTTCTTGCTTTAGTAGGTTAGTTGGGTGTCTTTTCTTGCTTGTTTATTTATTTGCTTTCACAGGATAGTTGCTCATTGAATGTAGGTTGGAAAGTTAAAATAGTTTGCTTTTGTCATTTGTTTATTATGCTTAAATAGTTGCTTTTGCTTATTGTTATGAACTAGTTTGATTCAAGTAGGGTTTTTACTTGTTTTCTTAGAACTATCCATCGATCCTTGGCCCAAAAGTACTTAGGTTACATAGTTTCAATTTTCTTAGTAGGGTTTTCTCATTAGATAGCTTTGCTTGAGTAGATTAGCCTTAGATAGCTACCTTCCTTAGTTAGACTATACTCCTACCAACCCTTCTACCTTTGGCATATATTTTGCTACAACTCTAAGTTTACTTACCCCGGGTTGACAATTTAATTGAGGGTTTTTACTGTGTTTTTAATGCATATACAACACCCATCAACCTCAGCATCTATGGTATGGCCTGTGACCTACTGAATCTCAATAAAAATAATTAGTAATCTTTTGGAGTGGTGATATCACCCCTGGCTCATATATGATACAATGAAATAAAAGTAAGCAAGCATATATATACAAATGGAAATGAAACTACAAATACACTACTCTAGCATGATATGCAGATGGTATATACAATGAATGAAAATGCCTACCTAACTTACCTCTACTTAACTCTTGGTTGAAGGCTAGGTGTATTCAAATAGCCAGTGAAACCATCCTAGAAATGTCGCATAATCCATGCATTTGTGCGTGATCATAAACCAAAACAATGATAAGTTAAGAACAAAAATATTAGAAAATGTATTGCATCATCGGAAATCAAAAATTATATCTCATGGAGGCAGAAGGGAGGGACAAAATTATGCTAATTCACACTCTTAGTATGGTGCTCAATCCATCTCAGAAAGGGATCGTGAAGAATTGACGCAAGAGTCGTGACCCTCACGGTCGGACCCTGCTCTCGCCAGGACCTTCTCTAAACTCGGCCCGAAGAATCAAAGGACTCTTCCAACTCCCCTCAGGAGTTACCCACAGTATACTTCATGCGATCTCCCCTTCGCTTATCGGGAATTCGACATTCGCACTATCGCGAACCCTGCGTGCACGTTCTCGTGCAAATCAAATACCCGAACCCCGATGGTCAACGGTCAACCCTTTCGGATATCGGGATATTGCGACTCGGGAGTTCGCGGTTCACGCGAACACAATTCACATACAATGCAAACCCCCGATCCCCGAACTCCGAATGTCGTTGGTCAACGAGTCAACACTCCCGTTCCTTTCGGGGATTTCCCTATCGGGAAATCGGAACATCCG